>JADRCD010175261.1:0-10067 GCA_019843815.1 Montemys delectorum | reverse complement strand
TGTATTCAATATTTATAGTTTAAAAATTACATTCCTTTTTAAAGTATTTTGCAGGATTGATAATTAATATTCTGTTCTAAATCTTACATAGTCATCATGTTCCAAGATGTTTCTAAATACTATGTATTCACTATTTAGTTGGATCTTGAAAATGTCCAATTAAAGCATTATACTGTCCCTGTTTTACCGAGGCAAAACACAAGAAAATCTTTCTATAGAAAGCTACAAAACTCTGTTAAAAAGAAATCAAAGATCTGAGTAAATTTAGAGACAACCCAAGTTCAATAATGAATGAAAAGACTCAGTGTAGTAAGGATGCCATCTTTTTGACCTTCAGGTTCAGTGCAATCTCAAACTATATCCCAATATATTACCCCCAATGATTTTAGTGACTTATTTCAAGGAGAAAGCATAAAGGAGAAAACAACTCAAACTATCCAAAGCAATATTCACTGATAATGTTGAAGGAATGACTCAACATACAACAAATGACACTTACATGGCAATGTTTACTGCAGCAGTGTTCACAAGACCTCAGTTGTAGAATCTAAACATCTGTATGTCAAATAGAAAATGTTGTCCATATGGGACTGTATGCAACCATAAAGAATAAAATTCTATTGTTCTCAGAAAAATGAAACTGAAAATTATCATAAGAAATGAATGAGTTACATTGACTTGTTGAATTGGATGTTCAATAGAATGTATCTCTCATAGAAACTTCAGGCAGTCTCACAACTTTCATAATGACTTAGAGGATCTAAATCAAGGAATTGCAACCCTGTAATTATCAACTAGACCTCAGGATGAATTGTACTAAGGATTTTTGCATGGTTTTTATAGTTGACAATTAATATCAGTCTTTCAAGTTCTACTATTCCCTTGTTCTGTATTGCCCCTCATTTAGAGAAGTACTACAACTCAGCAGATCCTCTATTGACCTTTTGACTTCCAAAATTCTGATTGGAGCCAAATTGAAAGTCCTTTGTGGAGTTCATTCAGTGGCATTATTAATGAACCATTTATAGGTGTCTGGAGACCAGATCTTGAGTATCTTCAATGATTTTGCAAGCATTTTACATTACACTGCTGTTCAAATAAGTGGTGAGGGGGGCCTGGGTTGTGGCCCAGGCCCGGCCTGCTGTGGCTCTCTCTCTCCCTGGGGGAAGGGGGCCCTGGTGCTGAGGTCTGAGTCTCTCTCCCTCCTAGGGTGGCTGCGGGGCCTGGTGGTGAGGCCCAGGTCTCTCTCTCTCCTCCCGGGGCTGGCCTGCTTGCTGCACGGCGCCTTAATTAAAAAGGAGGCAATGTATGAATGAGTTATTTTATTGTAGGAAGGGGAAATATGCTAGTTGAGTGGAGAGAAGGAAAGGAGAGGAAAGAGAGAGAGAGAGGAAAGAAGAAGAGGGAGAAAGAGAAGAGAACAAAGAGCAAAAAAGAGAGAGAGCAAGAGGGTAAGAGTTAGAGGGAGAGGGATAAGAGAGAGGAAGCAAGAGAGAGAGGAGGGGGCAAACCACCCTTTTTATTGCATGGGGCATGGCATGCCTGGCTTTAGGTCAGATGACTGTGTGTAAGGTCCAGCTAGAATGCTGGGAGTTGGAGACTGTGTCTGCCTGATAGAGCACAGATCTCCTGCAGGGGCAGCTGTGAGGGGTCTGGGCTGAAATCTGAGCCATGGTCTCAGGAGCAATTTACTGAACGCCTTCCGTCCCTCCTGAGCAGATGCTCAGTGGGTCTCCGGTGTTCAAAGTGGCTCTGCTCTACTGGACTCTGGCTGTCAGAACTGCCCCACACTACACTGAATAAGATATTTTTCTATTTAAAATAGATTGGGTGATTTCCTTTTCTACTACTACTAAACAAACCCTAATGAGTTCATGTTTATAGAAGTACATAGTAAGGAGACTACTATACACATACATAAATAACATTTTCTAGAATGCTCATAGAAATGTGGCATAAACACAAAACTTAATGGTTGAATAGATTTTTTTCTCTTTTTATTTTATTTTATTTTATTTTTTTAAATTCATGATTTCTCCTTTCCCAGTTTCCCCTCTAAAAAACAAAACAAAACAAAAACAAAAAACAACAACAAGAACAAACCCCTGTTCCCTCCCTTCCCCCTGCTTGCCACCCTACCCTCTCCCACTTTCTGGCCCTGGCATTGCCCTACACTGGAGCACAGAACCTTCACAGGGCCGAGGGCCTCTCCTCCCACTGATGACTGACTTGGTCATCCTCTACTATACACATACTGCCAGAGCCATCAGTCCCATCATGTGTACTCCTTGGTTGGTGGTTTAGTCCCTGGGAGCTCTGAGGGTACTAGTTAGTTTATATTGTTGTTTGTCCTAAGGGGCTGCAAATCCTTCAGCTCTTTCAATCCTTTCTTTAACTCCTTCATTGGGGACCCTACTCAGTTCAATGGATGGCTGTGAGCCTCTACTTCTGTATTAGTTGGGCACTGGCAGAGCCTGTCAGAAGATAGCTATATTAGGCTGGCTTGTCCTTCCTTCAGTCTCTGCTCCATAGTTAGTCTCTCTAACTCCTTCCATGGGTATTTTGTTCCCCCTTTCAAGAAGGAATGAAGTGTCCACATTTTGGTCTTCCTTCTTCATAAGTTTCTTGTGGTTTGTGGATTGTACTTCGAATATTCTGAACTTCTGGGCTAATATACACTTATCAGAGAGTGCATACCATGTGTGTACTTTTGTGATTGGGTTACTTCACTCAGGATGATATTCTCCAGACCCATGCATTTCCCTAAGAATTTCATAATAGCTGAGTAGTACTCTATTTTGTAGATGTACCACAGTTTCTGTATCTGTTCCTCTGTTGAGGGACATCTGGGTTGTTTCCAGTTTCTGGCTATTATAAATAAGGCTGCTATGAACATGGTGGAGCATGTGCCCTTATTACATGTTGGAGCATCTTCTGGGTATATGCCCAGGAGTGGTATAGCTGGGTTCTCTGGTAGAATTATGTCCAATTTCTGGAGAAACTGCCAAACTGTTTTCTAGAGTGGTTGAACCAGCTTGCAGTCCCACCAGCAATGAAGCAGTGTTCCTCTTTCTCCACAACCTCTCCAGCATCTGCTGTCACCTGAGTTTTTTATCCTAGCCATTCTGAATGGTGTGAGGTGGAATCTCAGGGTTGTTTTGATTTGCATTTCCCTAATGCAATGTTGAACATTTCTTTATGTGGTTGAATAGATTTTTATGAAGTTTAATCTTAATTTATATCTCTATAAGTTAAATGTAATGATAACTCAGATACATGATACATATTTGCTTATCTTAAGCTACTTCTTACACATAATCACCAAGATCCATGGCTGTGATTCCAATATCAAGTAATGACAGCTCAAACCAACTGTGTTCTCTTACCTTCTCCCCATGGACTAGGATAAGAAAAAAATGTCTTTCTACTGTTGTCCCTATCACCTATAGGGAAGCAGCTATGAGAGCTGTTATGAGGTCCCCTGCTACTCTGTCATAGGCCTCTTGTTGACAGAACCCAATTTGCAGTGGAAACTATATATTATATATACTATATAGTATATAATTATATATATATATATATCAAGAACATGATAATAGAACATGATATCACAGATATGGATAATAAAATGCATGGTAAGCATATAGATGCCTATAACCTTATGATTTCTTTCATTTTATAAATCTAATAGGTTAAAACTCTACTGTTTCTTCTTTTGATAATTAAGATGAAAAGATGAACCTTTTTCACTTTGTTTTTGATGCTTTAAACTTTCTCAGAAGGTTAAATAGCTTATTAAAAGTTGGACTGTTAATCTTTAAAATAGTTTTTAAGACTTCTTTGTAAATTCCATATTCTAATCTTCTGCTGTATATAATAAAATGGTCTACTAAGCAACAGCTTATTCTTTTTACCTTCATATTGTCACTATAGAAGCCACATATTTTTTTCTTTGTATTTAATCAAATAATTTTACACAAATTTTAAATAATTTTTATATATTATAAATTTTATATAAATTTTATATAATTTATTTAATATATTAAAAAATTAAATAAATTTATATGGTTTGATTATAATTTTATATTCTCCATCTATATACCTTAAAAGATATTTTCCAACTGAGAAAATCTTTAAAATTTCTAAAAGTTATAAAGAATTAATTTGCATATTAGGTTTTAGTAATCTTATTGATTACTTGAGTAGGTAAAAGTAAGAATCAAATATACCTTCTATGCTTTATAAGTGAACCACTGCTTGGGCATGATCTTTTAAAAGTGGTCAACTGTATATAAAAAACTACCAACTCTATTATTTATCAAGTTACTAATTTTAGTTCCATAATTTCTATTCTCTCTCCTCTACTTCCAAACAAATTCTCAGTAACTTAACAGTATTATTAATTTTTTTGTCTTAAAATCTACTATCTAATCACAACAAATGCTGCAAAGCATGCTCGGGAAAAGAGTACTCATACTGTACTGATTAGAATACTTCCATTATATAAATCTCTATGGAAATTTATCAAAAAACTAAAAGTATAGCCTGATATGGAGGTATACACCTTTGTTCTAAGCACTAGGGAGGCAGAGATGGGCAGATCTCTGTGAATTCTCAACCAATCTTGTCAACATAGTGAGTTCCAGACAAATCATAACTACATAGTAGGACCCTCTCTCAAAAAAACAAAACAAAACAAAACAATAATATTTCTTAAAACAGAATAACCATAGGTCTAACTATGTTTTTAGGCATATAATCAAAAGACTCTAACTCAACTTACCTCAGAGATATTTGCACATGTTTGTGACTACATGATCTACAATAGCCTGGAAATGCAACCAAATCTAAATGTTCATTGACAAACGAAGGAAAGAAGAAAATGTAGCACATATACATAAGAAAATTTTATTCAACTATGAAGAAAAATGAAATCATGACATTTTCACAAATAGAAAAAAACTGGCAAAGCAGAATATCATTATATTAAATAAAGTAAACAAGACAAGAAAAACCAATAAATACCATGTTTTCTCTCATATTTAAAATCTATATATAAGGTGTGTGTGTCTGTGTCTGTTTCTCTCTCTCTCTCTCTCTTTCTCTCTCTCTCTCTCTTTCTCACTCTTTGTGTGTGTGTGTGTGTGTGTGTGTGTGTGTGTGTGTGTGTAGTCATGAAACTAGAAAGGGATCATGAGATGGGACTAAAATATCTCAAGAAGAGGAAGAGGCTGGATAGAGGGATACATGTATCATGAAAGAAAGAGAATTATCTGGATAAAGAAGACATGTAGAAAAGCACTGGAAAAATGAGGAGTGTTAATAACGCAGCCCCCAATCTTATCCGCCACATGATTGCCTGAACTTATAGTAGAAAGTGGCTTTTAATTCGATCTGCAGTCAGATCTTCAAGCCCACCCAATCTTGTTTACCTTTTTAAGTTTATTTTTTTCTGATTATCATGTTCTTAAGTAAGTACAGAGTCATATGTTCCAAGAGTATCTTGGTGTCAGAGCCTCATAAGGAGATCTCTGGCATCTTTATTTAAGTCACAACCTCCAAAGCCTAAGAAAGATCTTCAAGTAGGGCCAGATAAGGATATCTCCCTAAAAGCAGGATTGGTAGTATGTTTGGGACTTTTCTGGGGAAGCTTAAAAGCAGTACTCCTGGGAGAGGGTATAAATGATTCATAAGAAAAATCCCATTGATCTAATGTTCCAAATTGTACAAAACATCAAAAGCTTCCAATCATGCAAAACATGGAAATCAAGACTGAAAATAGAAGACATTTCTGAAATTACCAAAAACAGATTTTTGTTTTATTTTTATTTGCTTCATTTGAGTCAGTGTTTCATATATCTCAGGCTGGCATGCAACCACAATATGTAGCTGAACTTTACCTTGAACTTCTGATTCTACTTTGTCCACCCCTCAAGTCCTCAAATTACAAGCATATGTTACCATTAGAGTTTATGTGGTGCTAGAGAATGAAGGCATTACACACATTAGACAATCACTCTACCTATTTAGCTAAATCATCAGCCCCACAGCCTCTAAACTGGTTCTTAATTAGCCAATGTATCTAACCATAATGAGCTTATTGTCAGGAAAGATATTCTAGCCAATGCTCAATAATAGGATATGTTAGTATTTTAATTACTTGTACAAATGTGGACTATAAGATATTGAATACAGTAAATGATAAACTATTTGAATTAGTAATAGTTCTCCAGAGAAATTTAACCAATAGGATAGATTAAGAGGAACACTTTGCATGTGACAATTATTTCACATGATTCTAGATCCTTCTAAGACACACCATGCCGCCTGCAAGCTGGAGAAAGAAGAAACCCAGTAGTATAAACCAGTATGTGTTCCAAAGTCTGAGTACCAGGACTGCAAGTCAGACCATTCTAAATCAGGAAACAGGTCCAAAGTCTAAGGAAAAGAGAATATAGATTTCCAAACTTCAGAGAAAAAAATAACAACTGCCCATGTTGGTGAAGACTAATCCTGTTTAGAGTCTAATCATTCAAATGATAATCTTTTCCTGAAATATTCTCTTGATCACACCCAGAAATCATGTTTTGCCAGTTATCTAGATATCCTCACTCTATACCAAGTTGACATGCGAAAGTAGCCACCATGATGCCAAAGGACAAAAAGCTACTTTTTCTCCATATTTCCTAAACTGTTGATGAACATGTTGTCATTTTCAGCATGAAGAGTATTGAAAAAGCTCTCAACTTTCACAAATTAAAGATGGATCCTGCATGTCTGAGCTCAGTCAATGCTGAGTTACAAAAGGAAGGCACTTGGTAGTGCATAGAAGTAGCAGCTACCAACCAGCTACCGTCACTACCAAAGTTCTATTTCTTCTTCTTTTAGGTTCTTTTCTGATGTCTGAAGCTCAACTGACATTTACTAACATCTAAAGCTTCCACTAAGCCTTGGCTCAATTTTAGTGTGAAATCAAGCTTTCCAAATCATGTGTGGATCTAGGCTAGATTCCAGAGTCTGATGCCTGATCTCTTCCCATTGCTCAAGAATCCTCCTCCCTCCTCCTGGCTCCTTATGGGGGAAACCCTTTGGCTTGACTTATTCTTTCTTTTCTGGTGTACAAAAGCCAGGTGGCCCTCTTCCCAGACACAATTAATTTGCCAATTCTCCCAGTCATCATTTGAAAACAACAAAATAAGGGAATCCCCCTTCCTACACTGTAAAAAATGGTGTAAATATTTTTCTTTTGTTTTGTTCTGTTTTCTTTTTTTTTAAGATAGAAGATTTGAATCTCTAAATATCTGCCAATTTCTTATTGTCTCTGTAGTTATGTAGGGTCAGCTTCTATAAGAGCACTCAATTCTTCTAGTTAAATACTTCACAAAATGAGCTACCAGTTTACCAACTGGCTACATACATTTACCTAAGATTTAAATGTAACAATGGAGTTTGAAAAGATACTCAACTAGGAATTTACATTAGGGGAAAAATACCAGTGTTCTCTTCAAACACATCATAGCCAATCAAAAGGCTAGAAAATAGAACAGTCATACATTTTTGTCCAAATTAAGCATTATTTAAGTGTTCCTGTAAGTCACAAACTGAACTAACAGCATATCTGCTCATCCATACTTATCTATGTCTCAATTCTAACTTATTCCTCATTTTCCAGTTACTTAACGCTAGTTAATGTCTTGGGTTTAGGGGAAGCAGTTGCATCTTAGCATGTCTTATTAAGGCTCAGGTCAGAAGTTGCAGAGTTCTTCATGTGATGATTCAGATATGCAGGCTACCCCACTGTAGAGTCATGTCAACTAGAACAGGAATGTTCTGAAGTCACTATAACAGAAAATATATTTGGGGCAGCTTAGTGGTACTTAATTATCTTCTTCATGTTGTAGTGGGCATGTCTAGATTTTAGCATCTAGAAACGTTAAGATAGAAGAGAAGCTGGAAGTACAGGAGAGCACAAGGGTATTTGATGAGCACTATTCCTCCCTATGCAAGTATGTTCATAATTTTCTCTTCTTACCTTAGATTTTTCTGATGCTACAGATGTGTTTAGCATTAAAGAACAAGTTTTGTCCTTTTTCTTTGATACAGTGTGTTCAGGCTAGTTTATGTCAACTTGACACAAACTAGAGTTATCTGAAAGGAAGGAAACACAAATGAGAAAATGCCTCTATAAGATCTAGCTGTAAGGCATTTTCTTAATTAGTGAGTGATGAAGGAGGACCCAGTCCATCGTGGGTGGTGCTATCATTGAACTGGTGGTCCTGGGTTCCATAAGGAAGCAGGCAGGATGAGCCATGGAGAAGAAAAGAGTATGCAGCACTCCTCCATAGCCTGTTTGAGTTCCAGTCTTGACTTCCTTTAATGATGAACAACTATGTCGAAGTGTAAGACAAATAAACCCTTTCCTCTCTGTCTTAGTTAGGGTTCTCTAGAGTCACAGAACTTATGGTAGTCTCTATGTAGTAAAGGGATTTATTGATGACTTACAGTTTGTAGTCCAACTCCCAACAATCAACTCCCAACAACAGTCACAGCAGCAGCTGTGAATGGAAATCCAAGGATACAGTAATTGCTCAGTCCCACAAGGCAAGCAGGCGAAGCAGAGAGAGCCTTCCTTCTTCCAATGTCCTTATATACGTCTCCAGCAAAAAGTGTGGCCCAGGTTAAAGGTGTGTGCCACCACACCTTTAACCCCGGATGACCTTGAACTCATAGAGCTTTCTATGTTAATCCTATGGGATTCGTAGCCACTATTCCTCAAGGTCTCCATGCCAAGATTCAGGTCAGAAACTTGTATCTCTCAGCCTCCAGATTAGGGCCACAGGTGAGCCTTCTAATTCTGGATTGTAATTCATTTCAGACATAGTCAAGTTGACAACCAGGAATAGCCACTACAATCCACCCCTTGTCAACTTGACACAAATAATATCCCATGTCCACATGAAACAATAACAAAATCATGAGTATGCCTAACATGATATAACTATTCCTCGTACAATCACAAACGCATTTATAAATTTACAATGTCCCTTGGGAACATTCTTTAGTGTCTCAACTTAAATACCAATTGATGTTAAAGAAATTGGAAGAAAAGTGTATTCTTAACAAAATAAGACAGAAGCATTCATATTACTTATAATCCTCGTTTCTGCAACTGATTACGTGGCCTTAGCTGATATTTATAACTACCTTCCTCTACTACCCATTCTGTATTTCCTTCCCCCTCAGCAAGCACCTCAGCAGGTCTTGGCTCTTTTCCTGGAGGATTGACCCATACCTTCATTCCTGATGGGTCTGCATCCTTTGTCATCCTGCTTGGATTAGGCTGTTGTAATTTCCCATTGACCTTAATCACAGGACATGGAAGTACTAAGAGACGCCCTAAGGGATCTCCTGCACTCCAGACATAATCTTGCTTACCTCCATTGTGAAGAGGCAATCCGATTTCTCCATGGTAATCTGGATCTATCACTCCTCCTAATACTGTTATTCCCTTCTTAGCCTGTTGGTTTAAGGGCATTAGAAGCCCAAAATGACCAGGGGGAAGTCTGAGCTTCCAGTTCAATGGAATGTTTGTTGTGGCTCTTGGTAGGAGAACTCCACCCTCTGGAACCAAAACTTCTAGGCAGAATCTAGAGTTGTGGGGACAGGAAGCAAAAATTTTCCTAGAGGGTCACTAGGAGTGATAGTGTGTGGAACTATTCCCTTTTCCACCCCTTGATTCCTGGACCCATGGATCCTGGCTATGGGGGAAAATGTGCCATATATTGGACGCTGATTCAAAGCATATACTGCCTTCTGAAGAACTCTGCCCCAGCTCTCCATGCTGTTGCCACCTAATTGGCGCTGAAGCTGTGTCTTCAAAAGGCCATTCCATCTTTCTATCAGGCCAGCCACTTCAGGATGATGGGGAACATGGTAAGACCAGTGGATTCCATGATCATGGGCCCACTGTCGCACTTCTCTGGCTGTGAAGTGAGTTCCTTGGTCAGAGGCAATACTGTGTGGAATACCATGATGATAGATAAGGTATTCAGTGAGTCCACGGATGG
>JADRCD010175260.1:0-13369 GCA_019843815.1 Montemys delectorum | reverse complement strand
CATCACCACCATCACCACCACTACCACCATCACCACCATCACCACCAACAAAAACAACAATTTTCTGGGCTAGGAAGATTGCTCAGTTTCTGATTCTCTATCATGTAAAGCCAAGGGAATAGGGTGGCCAGATTATAACCACAGCATATCAGAGGCCAAAACAGGAGATCCACTGGACAGTCTAGTGTGGACTATTTGAGTTAGGGAGCCCAGAGTTCAAGTGAGAGACCCTGTCTCCATAAATAACATAGAGATGGGATCAAGAAAAACATCTGAAATCAATCTCTAGCCTCCAGATGTACTCGCATACTCATATGCATGTGTGCACCCACACATATGAACAGCACATGCATGCATACACACACACACACACACACACACACACACACACGCACACACACACATGCAAGCATGCACAAATACAAAAGCACATTTTCTACATCAAAACATATCTCACAAAGTTAGTGTTTTCCATCATCTTAAGAAACTTATAAGAAGGAGGCAGGAGAGATGGCCCAGTGGTTAAGAGCACTAACTGCTCTTCCTGAGTTCACTTCCCAGCAACCCCATGGTAGCTCACAACCATCTGTAATGGGATCCGATGCCCTCTACCGGTGTGTCTGAAGACAGCTACAGTGTACTCATATAAATGAAATAGATACATAAATCTTTTTAAAAAAAAAAACTCATGAGACCAATTTCAACTTTTTTTTCTTTTCATTTCATAGTCATACTTCCTTTAGAATTAAAATTCAGTGTCCAGGTCACTAAGAAAACTGATAAAGCACCTCACCACAATGACAGTATCCCCCTAAATATCCATCACACTTCTTAAAGAAAGTTCTTTATAAAAAGAATAAACTAAAAGATTGAGAAGCCCTCAGAAGCAATCTTGGTTTGGAGAACTACTTTTTTTTTTTTTTTTTTGTAAAGAAAGCCAAGGTGCTCTTTATGAAGGACATGGGGGAAATTACAATCAGTCAAGGGAAGAAGTACAACTTCATGGGAAGTACTTGATGGGAAAAAGGACAACTCTATTACCAGAGAACTAAATAGTTAAACAAACAGCCATGAGATGCAGTTCATCCAGCAAACCTTCTGAAATGTCAGGGGTTGGCTAATTGTGCAACTCTAACGGGAGTGGAAGCAGGGGGCACCACTTTGAAAACCTTTTGGATGTTCTTCATTAAACTCCAATAGCCCCTGCTTCTGGACAACCTTAGCTGGGGAGCTAATGGGAGCCGATGGCTGCTGGATAAGAAAGAGACCCTTTACTTTCTAGAGTGGTCACTAGTAAGTTGCCCATCCCCCAGTGGATGACTCCACACTCATGTCCTTACATAGCAGCAATAATTGGACTCAGTGTGTTAATCAAAAACAAAAAAAACAAAAAAACTGGCACTGGCACTGGCACTGGTGACAGTCTTCTCGTATCAGTCAGGGACAGAGCAGATGGCAGTCCTTTAGTCATCCTAACTTGATGCCTGGCTTGGTGGTCAAAGCTGATTTATACCTGGGATACATAAAAATCAAATCTAGGCAGCACTGAAGGGAGGAGGAAGACGGATAGGGACCTGAATCCTGCCATGCCACTGGGTGCAGTCAGGAAAAGACACCCACGGACCTGCCTTCTACCTCACTGCACTAGCCGTGGCCCATAGCAGACACACAGAACCCCGCTTAGCCCTACAGCAGACAGAGATCTGCGGACCCCCATGCCACCCTTAGATCTGCCCTCCAGCGCATGGTGCAGGCAGGCCATAGACACCTGTTTACCCGAGAATGTCACTCAGGGGCCTGCCTGCAGTATGGCCAGCCTGCCGCGGGAACCACCACAGTGTGTGAATAGGTAGGTGGTGGTCAGATGGGAGAGAAAGAGGAGCAGAGCAGCTTGAGCATTAAGAAGAGAGATGGAATTGGAGACCTGAGGGTGGTGAGAAGTAGACTGTTGTGAATGGCCAGCACAACCACCTGGGGCCATGGTGAGATCCCAGCCCAAGATGCCACAAAGAGCCATGTTTGAGTCCGTGGCTATACAGTGGCATCTCCATAGTTGGGGTTGATCTCCATAGCTCATATTACCACTAGGGTTGCAGAGGAACCACCTGGGTGTCCCGGGGTTGGCCCCGCCTCTCACTGGCTGTGTAGTTCTAAAGAGTTGGCCTCACCTCTCAACCAGCTGCAGCGCTCGGGAGAGGAGGTCTTGCGCCTAGCCCAGGCAGCACAGTGAGGCTGGCCCTGGTGCCAGGGTTGTGGGCTGGGGCATGAGTGTGGGAGAGCTGACCTTCCCACACGCCCATCTGCCACCAGGTGGCATGAGTTCAAAGGTGATTCCCTTTCTGCCTTGCCCCTCGCCACCTGCGGTAGTGGGAAGAACTGACTACCGGCATGAGAGCAGCCAGAGAGCTGACCCCTGACTGGCTGCAGCACAGGAGAGAATGGGCCCTGATTCTTGACCCGGCAGCAAAGTGGAGCTGGCTGAGGAGGCCTGGGTGTGGGTAAGCCAGCCCTGAGGGCAGAAAAGCAAGAATGCTGATCCTACCTCCTGCCAATGACAGCATTGGGTGGCTTAGCCAGAGCAAGGCTGAAGAGCCTGGATAAAGGCTAACCAGCTCAGCCCATGAGTTGGCCCACCCCAAAATCTGTATCATCTGCAAATGGTTGGGACGTGTGAAAGGGCCAATTCTGCTGTTTCAAAGTTGCATGATCTCCATGACACAGAGTAACAACAGGATAAATGGGAGGAGTCCAGGTGAGGATTCGATACTGACGATGTCACAGAAGCCAGAAATCTTGAACCAGACTAATGATTCATTGCAAAGAACATTTACAAGTTAAGATGTGTGGCCAGAGGGATGTAGTTTGGGACACACCGTGACAATCTACAGCTTCCAAGACGAGATATTTTCTGTCTTGTGTTTTTAGTTTGGGGGGATTTTTTTGTTGTGTTTTGTGTGTGTGTGTGTGTGTGTGTGTGTGTGTGTGTGTGTGTGTGTATTTTATTTTTGGGGGGAGGTTACAATGGTGAAGTGATGGGAAGATAAGCAAGACTGGGGCTCGTGATATGAAACTCACAAAGAATCAATAAAAAGTATTTTAAAGGCTATGAATTTTAAGAGAGATCTGTTGAAAGAAGGATAACAGATGGAAGAAACATTGTATACCTATATAAAATTTTCAGACTGACCTAATTAATTAATTGACTGGAAAAACTAGACTGTGCTTCAACAGTCCTATCACTAACATTTATACTAGGGCAGTAGCTTTTGGCATTTTTTTTAAGCCAACACTCAAAATAATACTATGCAGTTTTAATTACAACACAACATATGAAGCTAAACCTATGTAGACCCACATGCTGGAGCAAAGAATTTTCACTTGTGTAGAATACACACATAAAAATAATTATTTGTAGATGGAACTTTGGCATTGTCTATTTCTTTTTTTTTTTTTTTTTTTTTTGTCTATTTCTTTACCCCAATGGTCCTCTACCTTTCAGATGCTTCTACCCTTTAAGACAGATCTTCATGTTGTACTGACCCCTAACCATAAAATTATTTTCGTTGCTACTTCATAGCTGTAATTTCCCTACTATTATGAATTTTAATGCAAAAATCTGTGTTTTCTGGTGTTTTTATGTGATCCCTGTGAAAAGGTCATTCAACCCCCAATGGGGTCCCAACCTATAGGTTGATAGCCACTGCATTATGGTATAAGATACATATACATATATATATATATATATGTATATGTATATATATATTGTTTTAGGAGGTGCATACATGCCATGGTACATAAGTAGAGGCCAAAGGACAACTTGCAAGAGTCTGTTCTTTCTACCATGTCTGTCTCAGAAATCAAACTCAGGTTATCAGGCTCTGTGCCAAGCACATTTACATTCTGAGCCATCTCACAGGCCCTATAAGAATGTATCTAAACATTGGTCACAAGCTACTAAATTGTCTTCATAAATTGGGTCACAAACTAATGTGATAAATATTGTCCAATTGCCCAAGTAAATCGTTACTTTGTGTGCACCAGAAGAAAATGCACAGGAATATTCAGTCATGTCTTCATTGTTTACAAGGGCAAGAAACAGAACACAACTCAATTCTATATTTATAGATAGATCTTCATATATTTATCTAATAAAGCACAGTATAATATAATAAAGTATGAAAAATTAATGAAATATGGTTACATATAACATGAATGAATCTCAGATGTACAATGTGAAAGACAAAACCAAGTTACAAAGTCTAATCCTTTCCTACAAGTGGAAAAACATGCAAAGTTAAACATAGTCAATATAATCTTTATGGAAATAAGAAGTGCAAATTTTAGGATAACCCTTACCTTGAGAGGAGACAGAGACAAAAGGTATTTAGGTCATAAAGGAACACAAATGGGTCACAGATGAGTGCAAAATGCCCCTTTGAGCACCTATTTCCAACAGCCACATAAGTTCAAACTCTTCTGTCCTAAATCTCTGACATAATATGGATCCCTGCCATTCATTTCCTCAGAACTTTGTTCCTCAGAAATGTGAGTGGTTAACCCACAAAGACGATGCAGATCTAATGCAGAGACAAGAAAATGATGATTTAACTTAGAGAAGGAACTTCGAGTGAGTGTCAGCAGAATAGACTTGCAACAGGACCAGCAAATGTCTGCCTCTACACATCACCGGCTAGCTACATAGGACCCAGAATAAAGTCATCAGGCTCGGCATTCAAGCCCTTTCAATCTTCTGCCAAGGAATTAAGAGAAATAGCAGATGGTCATGATGTGCTACCCCTAGGAACATGCAGATACCATGAATAAAGCACACACTATGATATCTAGCACTACACCATGGCAAAGGGTACAATAGTTTACAGATTAAATGTAAAGTTAAAATGTAAGAACATTTTGTTGGGTTTGTTTATATCATTAATTCAACAAAATTCTAAGCAATCTATCTAACTAGTTGCCAGTGTCAACAAACTGGACATAAACATTTATTTGTTAAATAAAATAGCATCAATACACTGTGGACTAAACAAATAATTACAAAAAGATTAACAGATTAATGGGAGGTAGTAAATGTTTTTATGACTGTCTAACCCTTCAAAAAAAGATAAGCTTTTGTTAATCTTATGTCATAGTTACAAATCTTAACTTATCCAGAACATACATGAGCTCTTAGAGCATCAAACAAATATTTTAAAACAAAGTTAATTAATTAAATAATTAATTCATAAAATTTGCCATCTGGTATAGCTATCATACTATGGCTACCAAAAGATCATATAGTGACAAGAAGCACAGGCTAGAAAGGGGATGTATGTACTAATGTCTGAAAGAAAGAATTAAAAGATAAAACTCTTTCCTTCAGCAGTTTCTAGAGGCAATACGATTTTTATACTAAATTAACAAGTGACCATTTATGTTGTGACTCAGGTGATCAAAATTAATTAAATTATCTCTCAAACATTTTATGTTTAAAATCCCATGAGGTATGTGATACATAATAATAAAAATGTCTAAAGTTGAAAGCATTGGTATGATAAATTATCCTATATTCTATGTATTACATTCCATACACACAAATTATTCACATACCAGATGTCAACTACTCAAAAAGTAAACTATTTTATCTAAAATATCTTAGTTACCCTTTGCAAAATTGCATCTCAAAGGCAACTTTGAAATTATTCTCTAGAAGCTTTTAGTGGACATCTGATCTTGAATCATTTTGGCATTCTTGAAAGTCATCTTCTCTTCAGTGGATCGAGATGGTTTAATTTTGATTTCAGTTCTTAAGGCAAAGCTTTCGTCCACACCTCATGCACTGCTGACATTAATAAATGTCACATATCAATGAAATGCCATGTAACTTTTGCAATCACCAAGAAATTTTATCATCTGAGAGCAGCACTTTAATGATCTCTGCTCATTGTAGAAATATTTGCCTCATTTTCTTCCAACAAATAATTCCTTCCATGCTTCCATGTAATTTTTTTTCTTTCAGAGAGTTCAGAATCAATAGTTTTTCTGTGGTTTACAGTTTCCTTAAAAACGCTCAATGATGAAAAAGAAAAGCTCATTTTAATTTTGCTTTCTCAATATGCTTTTACCCAACACAAATTGTTTCCAACTCCTTGCTTCAAAGAAGAGAATTAACACTAATTGGAGCATTAATTAATAATATTAAGACTTAACAGGCTAACTTTCCATAGTTCTACTGAACAAAGTGTATTCTTCCAAAAGGAATAACAAAACCACAAATTTGGATTATTTTTTTTGTCGTGCTGACCCATTTAAAAGCATTAACTGTAACAGAAAAAGATAGGCAGACATCACTTAACTTCCTGAAAAGAACCAGTTCATTCTCTTGGTGATATTTCTCAGACTTTCTTACTAAACACTGCTTCCTAATAAATAAGTTTATCATCTGGTGAAACTATCTAAGTGCAATGCAATTCTGCAAGCATTTAATTTATGTTCATTAAAGTGTTTTTACACTGTGAGAGAAACTTCTTCATTTTGAGCTGAAATGTAGTAATTTAATTCCAAAAGTAATCTATATCAATAAGCTGACTCTAAATGTTACCCAAAATTGTCAATCAGTTCAGCTGCATAAATAAATCTTCATACACAATCATCAATATGCAAACATCTGGTATTATATCATATGATATTTCATAGGTATTATATAATATATATTATATAATATGATATATCATATATCATAGGCTATCAATTAAAATGTGATTTAAAAGAGACAAAAGGGAGAGAAAAAATTAGCTATAAAACAAATAACATGTTTGAACTTTTTTTTTAACCTAATTTTTGTTGTTTCTAATAAGAGTTGACTTTTAAAAATCTAAAACTCTCAACCTTGGTCAGAGAAAATTCTTTTTTGCAGTAGACATAGTCAGTGCAGAGGGGGCACAATTACCAAAGTGCTGAAGTCAAAGCAATGCTCATTCCTAAATGAGACATATTTATCAAAACTTCATCCTCTGCCAAGGCTCAAAAAAAAAGTATACACACACACACACACACACAGAGAGAGAGAGAGAGAGAGAGAGAGAGAGAGAGAGAGAGAGAGAGAGGAAGATAAAAGCTGTGAAATGCTATTTTCTGGACATGACACAGCCATTGCATTCATAAACTGTGGATACCAGCACATGACCTACACATGATTAAGCCAACCAAAACTGAGGGAAGAGACAATCACCAGACCTTGCTGAGGAGCTATGGCCAATACATAGGTATTTGGGGAGAGAAAATCATCTTGGGGGGAGATGTTCCTACTGCTAAGTTTCCCATGGTTCCATGGACAGTCTCACACCCATTCACATATTGTATTTAGTGTGTTATCAAAAGAAGTAGAGAAGGAGGAGGAAGAGGAGGAAAGAGAAGGAAGGAGAAAGAGAGAAGAAGAAATGAAGGAAGGAAGGAAAGAAGGAAGGAAGGCCAGCTTCTGAGTGATAGAGGTGGATCGGCGACCCTCTCTTCCCCTTCCTTGCTAGTGGAGGGCCTGACTCCAGGAAGTGCTGTAACCCAGAGACTCAAGTGAGATCTGACATTTTCTCTCCAGTGACTTTCTAAGGTGGGACCAGCCAGGAGGAACAAGCATCAAGAGTCGCAGGGGAGTCCCAGGGCAGCAGGGACAGGATCCTCTCAGCTCCCAAGTGACAGGGGTGGATCAGCCACCCTCTCTGCCCCTACCCTGCTAGTGGCAGAAGGGATAGGACAAGCTCTAGTCAGAGACACCAAGAACATCTAACACCAGAGATCAAGAGATGGCAAAAGGCAAATGCAAGAATCCTACCAACAGAAACCAACACTACTTGGCTTCATCAGAACCTAGTACTCCCACCACAGCAAGTCCTGGATATCCCAAAACACTGGAAAAGCAAGATTTGGATCTAAAATCATATCTCACAATGCTGATAGAGGAACTTAAGAAGGACATGAATAACTCCCTTAAATAAATACAGGAGAACACAGGGAAAGAGGTACAAGCCCTTAAAGAGGAAACAAAAAAGTCCCATAAAGAATTACAGGAGATCACAAGTAAACAAGTAGAAGCACTTAAAGAGCAAACTCAGAAATCCCTTAAGGAATTGCATGAAAACACAAACAGGTGAAGGAATTGAGTAAAACCATCCAGGACCTAAAAATGGAAGTAGAAACAATAAAGAAGTCACAAAAAGAGACAACTCTGGAGTTAGAAATCATAGGAAAGAAGTCAGGAAAAATAGATGCAAGCATCACCAACAGATTACAAGAGATAGAAGAGAGAATCTCAGGGGCAGAAGATAACATAGACAACATTGAAAGAACAGTCAAAGAAAATGCAAAATACAAAAAGACCCTAACCTAAAACATCCAGGAAATCCAGGACACAATGAGAAGACCAAACCTAAGGATAATAGGTATAGAAGAGAGTGAAGACCTCCAACTTAAAGGGCCAGTAAATATCTTCAACAAAATTATAGAAGAAAACTTCCCTAACCTAAAGAAAGAGATGTCCATGAACATACAAGAAGCCTATAGAACTCCAAATAGACTGGACCAGAAAAGAAATTCCTCCCTCCACATAATAGTCAAAACACCAAATGCACAAAGAAAGAAAGAATACTAAAAGCAGTAAGGGAAAAAGATCAAGTAATATATAAAGGCAGGCCTGTCAGAATTACACCAGACTTCCCACCAGAGACTATGAAAGGTAGAAGATCCTGGACAGATGTCATACAGACGCAAAGAGAACACAAATGCCAGCCTAGACTACTATACCCAGCAAAACTCTCAATCACCATAGATGGAGAAACCAAAATATTCCCATGACAAAACCAAATTCACACAATATATTTCCATAAATCCAGCCCTTCAAAGGGTAATAAATGGAAAACTCCAACACAAGGAGGGGAACTACATCCCTGAAAAAGCAAAAATGTACTTTTCCAACAAAACTAAAAGAAGATAGACACATGAACGGAATGCCAGCTCTAACTACAAAACTAACAGGAAGCAACAATTACTTTTCTTTAATATCTATTAACATCAATGGACTCAATTCACCAATAAAAAGGCATAGACTATCAGATTGGGTACATAAACAGGACCCAAAATGTTGCTGCATACAGGAAACCCACCTCGGTGACAAAAAACAGACACTACTTCAGAATAAAAGACTGGAAAACAATTCTCCAAGTCAATGGTCCCAATAAAACCCGGGAGTAGCCATTCTAATATAGAATAAAATTGACTTTCACCCTAAAGTGATCAAAAAAGATAAGGAGGGACACTTCATATTCATCAAAATTATGATCTACCAAGATGAACTCTCAATTCTGAACCTCTATGCTCAAATACAAGGGCATCTACATTCATAAAAGAAACTTTACTAAAGCTCAAAGCACACATTCCACTGCACACAATAGTAGTGGGAGATTTCAACAGCACACTCTCTGCAATGGACAGATCATGGAAACAGAAACTAAACAAGGACACAGTGAGACTAACAGAAGTTATGAAACAGATGGATTTAACAGATATCTATAGAACTTTTTATCCTAAAATAAAAGGATATACCTTCTTCTCAGCACCTCATGGTACCTTCTCCAAAATTGACCATATAATTGGTCACAAATCAGGCCTCCACAGATACAAGAAGATTGAAATAATCCCTTGTATCCTATCAGATTACCATGGACTAAGGATACTCCTCAATAACAACATAAACAATAGAATGCCCACATACACGTGGAAGCTTAACAACAGTCTACTAAATGATAACTTAGTCAAGGAAGAAATAAAGAAAGAAATTAAAGACTTTCTAGGATTTAATGAAAATGAAGCCACAACATACCCAAACCTATGGGACACAATGAAAGCAATCCTAAGAGGAAAACTCATAGCTTTAAGTGCCTCCAAAAAGAAACTGGAGAGAGCATACACCAGCAATTTGACAACACAACTGAAAGCGCTAGAACAAAAAGAAGCAAATTCACCCAAGAGGAGTCAAAGTCAGGAAATAGTCAAACTCAGGGCTGAAATCAACCAAATAGAAACAAAAAGAATTATACAAAGAATCAACCAAACCAGGAGCTGGTTCTTTGAGAAAGTCAACAAAACAGATAAACCCTTATCCAGACTAACTAGAGGACACAGAGATAGTTTACTAATTAACAAGATCAGAAATGAAAAAGGTGACATAACAACAGACACTGAGGAAATCCAAAATATCATGAGATCCTACTACAAAATCCTATACTCAACAAAACTGGAAAACCTGGATGAAATGGACAATTTTCTAGACAGATACCAGGTACCAAAGTTAAATCAAGATCAGATCAACGATCTAAACAGTCCAATATCTGCTAATGAAATAGAAACAGTCATTAATAGTCTCCCACCAAAAAAAGCACATAACCAGATGGTTTTAGTGCAGAGTTTTATCAAACCTTCAAGGAAGACCTAATACCAATACTCCTCAAATTATTCAACAAAAAAGAAACTGAAGGTACTCTACCCAATTCGTTCTATGAAGCCAAAATTACTCTTATTATACCTAAACCACACAAAGACCTAAGGAAGAAAGAAAATTTCAGACCAATTTCCCTTATGAATATCGATGCAAAAATACTCAACAAAATTCTTGCAAACTGAATGAAAGAACACATCAAAACAATCATCCACCATGATCAAGTAGGCTTCATCCCAGGGATGCAGGGATGGTTCAATATACAGAAATTCACTACATAAACAAACTCAAAGAAAAAACCATATGATCATCTCACTAGATGCAGAGAAAGCATTTGACAAAATTCAACATCCCTTCATGATAAAAGTCTTGGAAAGATCAGGAATTCAAGGCCCATACTTGAACATAGTAAAAGCAATATACAGAAAACCAGTAGATAACATCAAACTAAATGGAGAAAAACTTGAAGCAATCCCACTAAAATCAGGGACTAGACAAGGCTGCCCACTCTCTCCCTACCTATTCAATATTGTACTTGAAGTTCTAGCCAGAGCAATTAGGCAACAAAAGGAGATCAAAGCGATACGAATTGGAAAGGAAGAAGTCAAATTATCACTATTTGCTGATGATATGATAGCATACTTAAGTGACCCCAAAAACTCCACCAGAGAGCTCCTAAACCTGATAAACAACTTCAGCAAAGTAGCTGGATATAAAATTAACTCAAGCAAATCAGTGGCCTTCCTCTATACAAAGGATAAACAGGCAGAGAAAGAAATTAGGGAAAGAACACCCTTCACAATAGCTACAAATAATATAAAATACCTCGATGTAACTCTAACTAAGCAAGTAAAAGATCTGTTTGACAAGAACTTCAAGTCTCTGAAGAAGGAAATCGAAGAAGATCTCAGAAGATGGATAGATCTCCCATGCTCATGGATTGGCAGGATTAATATAGTAAAAATGGCCATCTTACCGAAGGCAATCTACAGATTCAATGCAATCCCCATCAAAATTCCAACTCAATTCTTCACAGACTTAGAAAGAGCAATTTGCAAATTCATCTGGAACAACAAAAGACCCAGAATAGCCAAAACTGTTCTCAACAATAAAGGAACCTCTGGTGGAATCACAATCCCGGACCTTAAGCTGTACTACAGAGCAATTGTGATAAAAAAAAAAAACAAAAACAAAAAAAAAACTGCATGGTATTGGTACAGTGACAGGCAGGTTGATCAATGGAACAGAATTGAAGACCCAGAAATGAACCCATGCACCTATGGTCACTTGATCTTTGACAAAGGAGCTAAAACCATACAGTGGAAAAAAGACAGCATTTTCAACAGATGATGGCTCAACTGGCAGTTAGCATGTAAAAAATGCAAATCAATCCATTCCTATCTCCTTGTACAAAGTTCAAGTCCAAGTGGATCAGGGACCTCCACATCAAACCAGATACATTGAAACTAATAGAAAAGAAAGTGGGGAAGAACCTTGAGCACATAGGCACAGGGGAAAATTTCCTGAAGAGAACTCCAATAGCTTATGCTCTAAGATCAAGAATTGACAAATGGGACCTCATAAAGTTGCAAAGCTTCTGTAAGGCAAAAGACACTGTCAATAGGACAAAATGGCAACCAACAAATTGGGGAAAGATCTTTACCAATCCTATATCTGATAGAGGGCTAATATCCAATGTATACAAAGAACTCAAGAAGTTAGACTCCAGAGAACCAAATAACCCTATTTAAAAATGGGGTACAGAGCCAAACAAAGAATTCTCAACTGAGGAATATCAAACGGCTGAGAAGCACCTAAAGAAATGTTCAACATCCTTAGTCATCAGGGAAATGCAAATCAAAACAACTCTAGGATTCCACTTCATACCAGTCAGATTGGCTAGGATAAAAGACTCAGGTGACAGCAGATGCTGGAGAGGTTGTGGAGAAAGAGGAACACTACTTCATTGCTGGTGGGATTGCAAACTGGTACAACCACTCTGGAAATCAGTGTGGTGGTTCCTCTGGAAATTGGACATAGTTCTACCAGAGGACCCAGCTATACCCTGGACATATACCCAGAAGATGCTCCATCATGTAATAAGGACACATGCTCTACCATGTTCATAGCAGCCTTATTTATAATAGCTAGAAACTGGAAAGAACCCAGATGTCCCTCAACAGAGGAATGGATACAGAAACTGTGGTACATCTACACAATGGAGTACTACTCAGCTATTAAAAACAATGAATTTATTAAATTCTTAGGGAAATGGATGGATCTGGAGAGTATCATCCTGAATGAGGTAACCCAATCACAAAAGAACACACATGGTATGCACTCTCTGATAAGTGGTTATTAGCTGAGAAGTTTGGAATACAGGAAGAACAACCCACAAACCACAAGGAACTTAAGAAGAAGGAAGACCAAAAGGTGGACATTTCATTCCTTCTTAAAATGGGGAACCAAATACCCACGGAAGGAGACTGAAGGAAGGACAAGCCAGCCTAAATATAGCTATCTCCTGAGAGGCTCTGACAATACCTGACTAATACAGATGTAGAGGCTCACAGCCATCCATTGAACTGAGTATACAGTCCGCAGTGAAGGAGTTAGAGGAAGGATCTATGGAGCTGAAGGGTTTGCAGCCCCTTAGAACGAACAACAATATGAACTAACTAGTACCCTCAGAGTTCCCAGGGACCCAACCACCAACCAAGGACTATACATGGTGGGACTGATTGTTTTGGCAGCATATGTATAGTAGAAGATTGCAAATTAGATCATCAATAGGAGGAGAGGATCTCGGCCTTGTGAAGGTTCTGTGCCCCAGTGTAGGGGAATGCCAGGGCTAATAAGTGGGAAAGGGTAGGGTGGCAGGCATGGGGA
>JADRCD010175259.1:0-22750 GCA_019843815.1 Montemys delectorum | reverse complement strand
AAAAAAAAAAAAGATTTCTAATTGTTAACTGTTTATTTATATATTTAAAATAAATTAACACTTACCGAACAATTCTATGTAAACTTCTTGAAGTGTGTGGGCACTGCAGAACTGGTTCAGTTCATGGTGGATTTTATTGAAGATTAAAGTCTTGTCATAGTCTGCAGTATAGTTCCTCACAATGTCAAACACTGAAAGAGAGTAAAATTCATGCTTGTTTCACCCAACAATGACCCAACTATCTTCAAATTCAGCAATTTGAAGATATTTTCAGTGGTATATTATTCATGAGGAAAACTATCCACACAATAGTGAAAACATAAAGCACAACTCACAGACCTTACATTCTTGGACTCAATTTAACATTTTCCTTGCATTCACAGCATCAACAGAAGACCCCAAATTCCATACTAAGGAAAGGACAGGTGGCCAACCCCAAGGAAGGGATGGACGTCAGTCAGATGTGATCTCATGCAGTAGTGTGAAGATGAACTGAGATGCAGGAAAGCATAAGCAATTGCAAAGCAAAGCTCCAGTCAACAGATAAAGACAGAACTGAAGAACATCAAGAATGAAAGGAAGCTGCTGCACATATAGACACATGCAACTTAAAGTATGTAAAAATATATGTGTGCATGGTTAATTTTTAAAAGGTGGTTTTTACTTAAAAAGATGTAGAGATCAGTATGGAGATTTTTAACTATCACAGAACACAGCCATGCCACTCCTCAGGTATATTCCTGAAGGACTCTACTTCAACATCCATGCTTATTGCTGTACTATTCACACAGTCAGAAAATGGATCTAGCCTAGGTGTCCATCAACAGGTACATGTATATTTTAAGTGTAGGAGATATGCACAATTGAATTTTATGTAGCTGTAAATTAAAATGAAATCATCACATTTTCATGACGGATGAAACTGGAAGCATTATGTTAAAAGAAATAAGCCAGATTAAGAAAGAAAAATATTACAATTTTTCTCTCATAATTACAACCTAGGTTAATATTGTACATGTGTGCATATATATATCATACAACTAGAAAGAAACTCATGAAAGGCAAAAGAGAGATCTAAGGAAGGGGAGAAAGGTAAGCGCAATGAAATACACGCGACATGAAAGAAGGGAGGATGATCTAGAAGGAGGGCACACGGGAGGAGACAGGGCACACGGGAGGAGAGCTATGGGGGATGAAAATAAAGTATAATGACATGCATGAAAATGACATAATAAAATCCATTACTTTATATGCTAACTTAGAAATTCTTAAGCAGTTTTTAAAGGCTTATTTTTTTAAAAGACTCTGGGATAGCAGAGAAGGAGGTAACACTTGCTAGGATGGACTTTACATTAGGCAATTTATATACATTGGTGTTTAATTATCCTACCCACCCCCTCTTAATTTTCTATCTTAGGAAACTAAGAACCAGAAACTTTCAGAAATATCCCCAAAGGTAACATAGCAGACTGAGTCAGAACCTGTGTCCTTTCTATAAAACAGGCTGCTTTCTACATTTGTTTTCACATCCAAACATTTGCTCTACTGGCCTTCCTACACAGGATATTAGACACAACTGGACTCTAAGTCATAGGTGAGGGGACATTTGTTGATAAATAACTGCTAAATATATGGCCTCATCATCTTCCAAATAAGCCAGTAATCTAAAACTCTCCTGTCTATCTCTAGGGAGAGAGCCATCAGTTTTTCTCTTTTTCAATTCTGAATCATATCTATTCCAGTGATTTGTGATCAGAAAGCATAGTCAGTCACTTGTTGCTCTCTGTGGGGGCATTGCTTCCAAGATCCTCTGGAGATACTAAAAGTCTACAACTGCCTAAGCCTCTTCTGTTAAACTAAGTAGTGTCTGCATATAAACTGTACATTCTCCTGTCTACTTTACCATGTAAATTGCACTGGTAAAGTAGTCACTACACTGAGCAGTCTGAGGAAAGCCCACATACGTTCAGTATAGAATCAGCTCTTCCCCTCAATGTTTGATACGTGCTTGGTTGGACCTGTGAATGCACAAGCCACAGATATAGAGGGCTGACTGTAGATGAGAAAACACGAGGAAAATAACTGTCAAAAAATAATATTCAAAACCACTTGACAATAATATACTTGCAACTCTTTGCTCTGAAATCTTTCTCCTATCTGTGTCCGTACAAGTGATATGAACTTTAATATGACCCTATATTTCAATATATGTTTTCCCCTTTCTATCATGTTTTCTCAAGTACAATGAAAACACCTTGAAGGCGGAGGCTACCATCTTCACTTTTTCAATGCTCTTACAAAACACAAGGCATTGGTTTACTCAGAATGCCAATTTGTTAACAAGGATAAAGACCAGATATCTTCAAAATTTGCAATTAAATTCTTATATGCTCATGTGCTACACATACACACACACTCACACGGACCACCAATCAATCTCAGGTGTCATCCCTAGGTCTCTCACTATTTAGGGTAGAGTGGCTGGCCTCTGCACCTCAGGGATCTTCCTGACTGCCTCAACACTGGGATTACAAGTGCACACCACTATACTAAGCCCATGGGCACTTAGCATTGAATTCTGGTCCTCAAGCTTGCACAATAAATGTTTTACAGACTGAGCCATCTCCCTCCAAACTAAAATAACATGCATCCTCTTTATCTCTGAGGTGTTCGTCTTTTACTAAGAAAATGCTTCCTTATACTACAAATTTTCAGACTGTTCTGCAAGTTATGGCAAATCACAACTAGAAAATGACAAATGAGTGTGACTCAAGAAAATTGATCAATTATAGATCTTCAGGATACACAGAAAAGCTTTCCCAACAAACTGAGATACAATGCTATTTTCTTTTTCTAGGAACATTTGCTTTCAGAAACAGTAAATTCAGGGAGGAATAGCTCATTCGTTCCTGAAAACAAATTCTGTCCAGAACTTGTGTCCTGTTTATACCTCCATTTCCTGCAAATGAAAATACTTTCATGATCATTATTTTATAATCATCAGTAGTCACTGAGAGAATAAAACTCTAAAAACTACCTTACTCTCATTCCTCAGTTGTAAATACCCTGGTTATAATTACAGAAATACAGCAGATAGTTAACATTACCTGCATAAGGAGCCAACATATTAACCACTTCTATTCGGTCAATATAGATCATGACTCCACCACTAAAAACAAACAAACAAAAATGGAAAATGTGAGCCAGAGCCACAATAAAAATTATAAAGCACAATAAGGAAGTTACAGAGAGACCTAGGGAGAACTTGATAATCTAACTTAAAACTTAGGGAGAACTTGATATAGTAGCTTAAAACTTAAGAGAACTTGGTCCCTTTTAAAATGCATCTATCCCTCTATAGATGTCAAAGGTGCCTTTGTAAGTTTGTAAAAGAAATACTTGAAGTCATTTAAAGTAGGTAATTAATTAAAAGACTGCCTTGTGCTTCACATCCCTCACTTGTTACAACTTAATACAGTAAGTGTATTTTAGTGAGAGACCAGACTTGTTTCCTTTCTTGGCCTCAACCTTTTTAGGACAACAGTTCTTAGAGGCCTTTAGACCAAAAGTGTAATTAGGAACTTCATTAGAAACATCAATTCTATTAAAGACCTCCTTACTGACCCAGAAACTCTCAGATGTCACTTAATCTTATAATGAGAAGAAGTAAAATGATTTTGTTTTAAGTAATATTTTATTCAACATTAATTCAGAGCCAAGTTCTGGGCCATATACACAAATTCTAATCCTTACATAGGTCTTATTCCCCGACTTAAGAGAATTAAGCTCAGAGAAGCTAATCAAGGTATCAGAGGAGGGCAAAGGTTATGTGGAGCCTATACTTTCTGCTTCATTTTCCTGTCAATTAAAATAGCAACACAGGTGTGATAATGCTAATATACAATTAGTCTGCTAGCTCTGAAACTCCATTTCAATAAAAGATGGAATGCTCTCACTTGCAGCTTCGTGAGAATAACTCATGGCACAGAACTTTCTGTTGCTGTCATGTCTATATAGTAGTGTCTTAGTCAGACATGGTGACTTACACATATAATTTTAGGGTTTCATAAGCAGAGGCAGTAGGGTTATTTCAAGTTTGATATACTTGAAATATAGTCTACATATTAAGCCTTAGGCCTAGTCTACATACTAAGTCTTAGGCCAGCCAGGGCCACACAATAAGAGTCTGATTCAAAAACAAAACAAAAACAAAACAAAACAAAATGCAAACAAGGGTTTCTCAAGTGACTCCAGCTCTAAGACCTTCCTCAGAACTGTAGAAAGTAAAGGGCAATGGGTCACAAAGGGGAAAGTTTACCTTGTTCCACAGGGCACATTTTTAACTTCATCCGTTTGTAGTGTTGTCTAGGAAGAAAAAAATAGCTCATCAAAATTTATCTTTAAAAACAAAAGAAAACAATAACAACAACAACAACAACAACAACAACAAAAACCCTGCTGATCTGGCCAGGTATCATGTCAAATGACTTTAATCCCAGTACCCTAGAGGGCAGAGACAGGTAGACCTCTGTGAGTCTGGTCTACATAGTGAGCTCCAAAACTACATAGAGACCTTGTCTCAAAAGCAAATAAAGCACGCGCGCGCACACACACACACACACACACACACACACACACACACACACTGCTGATTTCAGAGAACAATCTCTGGAGAGCTGCTGCCAGTAAGTACAAGAAAGTACAAGAGAGCCCTGCCATGATTTTAGCCTCCAAAGAACAGCTATTAAGTTAGCCATTTCTCGGGCTGGAGAGAGGGCTCAGAGGTTAAGAGCACTGACTGCTCTTCCAGAGGTTCTGAGTTCAATTCCCAGCAACCACATGGTGGCTCACAACCATCTGTAATGAGTTCTGATGTCCTCTTCTGGTGTGTCTGAAGACAGTGGCAGTGTACTCACATAAATAAATCTTAAAAAAAAAAGTTAGCCATTTCTCTATACATCTAGAAAGACTTGAGTATTACATATCTTATAACTAAGGCTGGAAAAATCCTTCTTAAGCACCTTATTTGTTTAGAGCTGACCTGAGGTCACAAACTACACACCTCACTTTCAGCAGACACTATGACTGAGGTCTGTGCTCTGAACTTTGATTCCCGGCTATTACTATTTACAATGATGATAAATGACTATTTTTCCACACAAGTACTTTATGAACCAAAGCTCTCCTTGAACTCAACAGCACAGCTAGTCACTCATTTGCTCGGGACCCAGTGCTCTCACAGCTTTTGTTAATGTGATGCCAATGCTATCACTGCTTCTTCCTTCTAGTGAACCAATAACCTGGTTTTAAGTGTTTTGCCATATCTCACCTTTCTTCATAACCTGAGGTTTCAAATAGGTTAGCAGTGTATTCTGGGACACATTATACCTTGTTTTTTTTTTTGGTTTTACGAGACAGGGTTTCTCTGTGTAGCCCTGACTTGTCCTGGAACTCACTCTGTAGACCAGGCTGGCCTTGAACTCAGAAACCCACCTGCCTCTGCCTCCCAAGTGCTGGGATTAAAGGCGTGCACGACCACTGCCCAGCTACACCTTGTTAAGGACACAAAATATGGTCCCTGTTATCTAAACATCACAATCTAGCACAGGAAATAAAATTCTTACAGAGACATATCAGTAGGTACAAAAATAACAGTATAAATTGATCTCTTAGGTATTAAGTCACAAGGAGTAAAACACTAGTCTTAAAAGCTCTCTTAGATAATTCATCAATTAAAAGTACCTAACGGAGGGGGTGGGGGGGTCGGGGGGGGGGGGTTGTTTCCAGGCCATATAAGGTGGCTCACAACTGCCTGGAACACCCATCCCAGAGCACTCAACTCCTCTTCTGCCTCTGCAGACACTACAGCATGTAGGACACACACAGCCAAGTAGGCACACACAAATACACAAATTAAAAACTAAAAAAGTTAGAAGATTTCTGAAATTAAGTATGAATAGGCAGATCTAGAAGAGGAGAATAAGAACTTAAGAGGGACATCTTAAGTTTAATTAATGTCCTATTCAAATACACATAGCAAAGACAAAAGTACACAGCCAATGCAGACTGGCTTGCCTAAATCAGAAGGCACTGTTCAGATGAGTAGTAAATTCTGGGAAAAGAACACAGTGTTATTAGGCTGAGGGCCTTGAATATTTGCTGAGCAGTTTAAGCGCTCTTTAATCCATGTTATGTACAATCATAAAATGAATCTTTCAAAAATATTGTCAGAGCTGGGAGTGGTCATGCAAACCTATAATCCCAGCTATGTGAGAGGCTGAGGTGGGAGGAGTGCAAGTGACATACTAACTTGGGAAACAGCGAGGCCCAATCTGGGGAAAGAAATTACAAAAAATGTAGCCTCAGTGGTGGAGACTTGGCCAGAATGCTCAAAGCTCAGGGCTTAAGCCCTAGGGTAGATCTTTTAACACTGGAAAGGAAAAGGCCTTTTCCCTAATTCCTCTGATCATGTAATACAGGTGTTGTTCAGCTTACTGAGTGAGGGGCAAGAAAACCAGCTAGGAAGCTAAAGACATACGTAACTTGTCCAGGGTAACAAAAACTGGAAGACACCGGTCTTGTGGAGACACAACAAAGGAAGGAGGGGATCATTAGTTAAACACACAATTCCAGCACAGAAAGACGAAAATATAATTCTTTAGTTGAGAGATTAGCATGATGGTAATATTAGAGCTAATTCTGGATAAAGTGATAGGAGAAGGCTAATAAACAAATTCAGTATATTTTATTTCTTTTACAACATTAAACTAAGGCAATTTTCATTATTCTGTATCAACTTTTAATTCAAGAAAAACTACTAGGAATTAAATAATAATTTTTCAATTTAATATCCTATGTACTGCTATACACCTAATTCTTTCCCAAACATGAGACAAATATTACATTGGCACATATGTGTAATCAGAGCCTTAAGGAGACTGTGTTGGGAGTTTGGCTTTAGCTTGTACCAGAGAACAAATGCTAGGACAGTCTTGGCTACACAGTAGACCCTGTCTCAAAAACACAAGAGAGTCTACAGTTACTTTGTAAAGTTTATAAAAACTGATGGTTTGTCGGGCAGTGGTGGTGCATGCCTTTAATCCCAGCACTTGGGAGGCGGATTTCTGAGTTTGAGGCCAGCCTTGTCTACAGAGTGAGTTCCAGGACAGTCAGGGCTATACAGAAAAACCAAAAAAAAAAAAAAATCCTTAAGATTTTAATATAATTTCTCTAAGTAATGCGTTGTTTCTGTACCTACATACGACATTTCACATTAATGAATATTAGTCCCTTCAAGTATTATGTTAAACCATTTGTTTAAATAGAACTGCAACCTCTAATGTTCCCCAAATTCCAAAACATAAATTTATGACTCTGTTCTTAAGAAAAGTTCCTTAAAAGGGTTTTGTTAATGTAATTTTTGCCTAGAATGCTACCTTTTTTAACATAAAAAGGACATTCGTATTTTGTAACACTTCTCTAACATTTAATTTTTAATTAATAATCTAAATAGAAAATTATGATAGTTTATGTTGAAATCTTTTTATTGATTTCACTTATTTCTCATGATCACACAGTAGATTTGCTATATACATATGGTTAAATATTTACTGTTATCGCCTATATCTTTTTATGTTACTGCTGCACCATACTGCTTGACAGTGAGTTTCAGGAAGGCAGACAGATTTGCCTGGCTTTGAACAAGATCTAAGAAAGAGCCTAATCTCTCAGTTTGATGATGCCACTGTTAACTTTGGGACTATCAAGAACTGTTGGTGTGCTAAGGTCAAAAGAGAGAAACTGGGATGAGCCTAAAACAGGCCAGCAAGACACAGACAGTACAGGAAGGAGGATGGTATGGTGAATGAAGAAGACATCATCAACCAAGACATAAATAAATACAAAGTACTAGTTACTAGATACATTTGTCACACTAACGCATTTAGAAAAAGTAATATAAAATAATTGTTCTAAGGGAAGAGGTTTTATAACCTAAAACATTTCTCTTTTTTTCTTTTGTTTAAAACTATATCAATTCATTCTATTACAGTGATATTTAATATGTTAACTATATTGCTATACATAAGATATAGTTTAAAAAAAGAACCTTCGAAAGTCTGAGTGAAATATGGGAGGCCAATCTAGAAATCATTGTGACTAGAGCAAGAACACCATGTTCACCATGCTTCACTTTAATGGGCACAATCCTTCTCTAAGCCACTGAAAAGGGATGGAAAAGAAACCAAGGAGAACTCACTAGTCATAATTACTCTCACTCAGCAGAAAGCTGAAGACTAAAATGATAGTATTAATAATACTTCTCCCATTTCCTGAAAAATCTGCAGCAGATTTTAAATAAAACTGAATTCAAAGATTTATAATCCCAATGAGTTTACAAAATTAGTTAGAGCTCAATCTTATTTTGCAATCTTGTTATATCAAAGTACATTTATTAAGTATGGCCTATGACCAAGATACTTTTTGCAAGAATCAGATTCTTATTTCAAACATTCTGAAACGCTGTCAAAGTACCACATTCATTCAGGTTCCTCATAAGTTTGTGTTTAATGTACCAAGCAAAAATGTGAGGCCAAAAAGCTATGTATAAAGATTAATTCCTCCATGTTACCAGTATGCTGGGAGCCAGCCTCTATAGAAACCAAACAGTTCTAACCCAAGGAATCACTGATTTGTATTCCTAATTGTGTTCTCAATTCTTATTTTGTTTTGGCTGAAGTAACAGAAAACCTGCCAATACCATTAACCAGATGGCAGAAGTCAGTCTTGGCAAGGTGGTTTGAAATCATTACCTGTGCTATGACAGTTGTACTATGAACTTTCATTCCACATCTGAGTAAATACCAACATTTGCTTAAGCAATAAGGAAATCCATCTCCACCCACAAGTGGTAACTCCTGTCACACCTGTCTATCTGGAGTCGCTAGAATCACTCACCTGCACAGATCTGAATGTCGTAATGAAAGGCAACATGATATGATAGCCTGGTCCACTGGGGCTAGTTAGTAAAGCTCCGCCCCTGCAAAAAGATGTTCCAGTTAACAAAACTGTTAAGATCTCTTTTCAATTTAAAATGCTGTAAAAAACATTCACTATTACTCATGTTACTAACCTACTACCCTCACAACAGAGTTACTCAACAACTGCTACTTAAAACATCCATCACATTTAAAAATGTGAAATTTATTCAAAGTCCACTGCCAGTATTGCACCCTGTTTCATAAGCTCCACCAACCACACCTCTGGGTCTCTAGCACTGCTCTTGGGTTCAAAAGATCCTCTCTGGTCTTTAGCTTTCCAATAAATACTTATGGAAAAACTTCTAATGACTCTCAATTAAGGTACCTTAATTGCACATAACAAGAGACAAGTCAAAACAATACATTTAATCGCTAAGTTTTAAAAAGGAGAACAACAAACTTGCAAGGAGGAAGGAACTTTCTGAGGCTAATGGTTCTTTCAGCACCTGAGTGAAATCCTGGGACCATGGTTCTGTATAAAGGTAACAAAACCTAGCATGGTCAGATGGACAGCAGAGGGGTTGAGATAACAGTTGAGGGAGGGGTTTGTTTATCAAACTCTGAAACATGTGAACTGTGAAAACATCCCCTACAAATTTGGGACAAATACAATAAAAGTCCTATTTTACACAACAAATAGTAAATTCACACAACACTGATCCTTGTCCTGAATATCTGAACAAGTTTGAAAGTCATAATTAAAAATATGAACCTTTTTGGATTCATTAGCCATTTTTTGAAGTGGTATCTCGGTATGTTCTCTTCATAGTTTTCCTGTCAGAAGGACAATGACAAACTGGATGGAAATATGGTCCAGGCTGGCATTTTTAATGCTAGAACTCCATCTGTTAAGACATACCACCCAAAGTGTGTATTTTCTAGGATTCTGGATGGATCTAAAAGTAGAACTACCAGTTTAGGGGGCATGATGGAAATACTCAAAAATCTGCATGTTTCAGAATAAACCACTATCTCAAGTTCTCCACAAACTGGCTTCTCTTACCAGTCTATACCACAAGTAGCTGGTGGTAATTTCTACCGAAGAATAGCTATGCCCAATCAAGCAGATGGCAACTGAGTCCACACTCTTACCCACCTTTACTTGGAAAAAAGTGAAAAGGTGGCCTGCAAATGTGGTTTTTATCTCTTGACCTTTAGGGATATGACACTGCCATGGTCATTAAGACTTTGGGGGACATAACCAGACAATGGGAGGATTTTAATGAAGAAGGGAGGAAAAAAACCAACTTAGTGTTGAGGAGACCTAAGACCAGAGATCCCGAAAAACATCCACAGTGGCAAACTAAACACCTGTACGGTTGTATGGGCTGTGGAGAAGTCAAACTAAACACCTGTACGGTTGGTTGTACGGGCTGTGAGAAATCATCTCGGTTGGAGTGACTGCTTCCGTCCCCCTAAGGTGTCTTCACTTCTGCACAGAACGAACTTGCCACTAACCTGCCTGACATAACTTCCCAGCAGCTGGGATGAAACCACTTCCCGGGGCTGGAAGCGCTCCCCGGACGCCGCCGAGAAGAGCAACTTCCCAGACTGCACTGTGACCACGGGACCCTTTCTCCGCGCTCCAGAACCATCGCTGGCTGCCCCGGGCGGCGCTCACCTGTAGTACACGGCCAGGTGTCCTTCCTCGATCTTGTGGATGGCGGCGTAAAGCAGGATCGCCACCAACCCCACCACTGCAGCCACCAGAAGCCGGGCTTGAGTCATATTCATCCTTGTTCCTCCTGAGCATGGGGAGAAGAGGAACCCCAGTCCCTTGAGTGACAGGCCAGTCCCCACCCAGCGAAGAGCCCGCGTACGGTCGCGGGCTGAGGCGGGAAGCCCCGCGCTCCGGCCCCTCGCTCGCTAGCTCTCAGCTAGCGCTGCCCTCACCAACCCCCTGCGCCGGTGCCCCCGGCTCGGCGTACGTCGTGACACCTCTTCCCCGGCTCCCCAAGCGTTAGGTCTCGACTGAGGACGGCCTTGGTCGCAGGCACTCGGACAACCGCGACCCCCGTGCCTCGCCTCACCGGTCAGTGACGCATCGCCCCCGCCCGCACGTGCAGCCGCCACCCGGCCCCGCCAACCGCTGCCAACAGCCGGCCCCGCCCACCTGCCCGGCACTGCGCCTGCGCGGGGACGCACGCCACGCAGCCCCCGCCCGCAGCTCGCCAGACGGTGCGCGGGCTGGACAAAATTGGCCCGGGCGCGCGCACAGCGCACCAATTTTTAAGTTCCCGGACGAGAACTAAGTCACCTGGGGGTGTGTCACTCGGACGGACTCTGGTCAGGGCATGCTAGTGCACAGGACCAGCCCCTCAGTGTAGGAATTGTTCCTTCTTCCTTTAGTCTAACTGGCAAGCACGGTCTACAGGTACACACCCTGCACTAGGGAAACTACCGGACCAGTCTCAAGGAATCAGAATCTGGGGTTTGAGTTCAGAAGAGGAAGCTATTCAAGCAGTGTTAACCACTCAGACTTGGGGGGAATAGTTTTGTGCCAGAACGCTACACCAGCGTGCTTTCTGAAAGCCACACAGAAACAGGCTCAGAATGATAGACATATGATGAATGTGGAGGTCGGGATTGTCTTGTCAGGAGGCCAGAAACGAAGAGTGAATGCTTGATTTCCCACGATGCCGATAAGGTTGCAAGGAGTTGTATGGCAGGCTAGGCTAAGCAGGATTCCCAGATTTACAATGTCTGGGGTCCATTTTTTCTGCTGATAGAGGAAATGGATGACAAGAAGACAGAGACTTCATTTATGGCTGTTATGCCTGCATGTATGTCACTACATGTTCCTCAGCAGTCACAAGAGGGTATCGAATCCCATGGAACTGGAGTTAAAGACTGTTGTGAACTGCCACATCAGTGCTGGGAATCGAACCAGGGACCTCTGGAAGAGCAGCCAGTGCTCTTAACCTTTTTTCACTGTATTCTATACTACGTGGACCCGGTGAGATGGCTCAGTGGGTGGAGGCATTTGTGGACGTCCTGATGACTTCATTTTCACCCTAGATCCCACACAGAAAAGCAGAGAACTGACTCCACAAGTTGTCTTCTGATCTCCACACATAAAGGCCCATGCTTCACATCACACACCAACACACACAATAATTAATAATCATAAAAGGTTTAGGAGATAAACCCACACCATGTGCATGTATTACAAAACAGAAACTTTAACGGAAAGGGTAGGTTTAGAGATAGAGGAGCACACGGGAAATCAGGGCATTCTATTTCACTAAGGGCAGGGACATCTGGAAAAGGGTAACAAATTGGAAGAATTACCAAACTCCTGTGCAGGAAAATACCAGGATGCACTGCTTTAGGGGCTTTGCATCTGTAACCAGCTGAGAATGAAGACAGACAGGAAACTGGGAAACAGATAAACTACAGCAGACGCAAGGTTATGACGCTAACGACAAGGAAAATGACAGGCAAGAGAATCAATTCAGGGCTTTGTAAGAGCAAATTTAGCTACACCCCTTCAGTACATGCACTAACTTGTATGATGCATTTGATTTTTATTACCTAGGAATGTATGGGACCTTGTCTGTTGTGGACCAGTAATATTACAGTTTAGCTATTTTCATCTCCTCTGGTCCCCTTCCCCTGCCCAAAAAAAAAAAAAAAAAAAAAAAAAAAAAGCTGGCCCTGGTAGTACATCATCCCAGCTGGGAAGTGGAGGCAGGAGGAGTGAGAGTTTCAGGCCAGCCTCTCTCAGAAACAAAACAAAAAAGAAAAAGAAGCTGCAGATAGAGATCAGCAGTAGAGCTCTCACCCAGTAGCATGCTGGGCTCAATGGGAGAGTTGGGGGGCACAAACTTGCTTTGACTCTAGTACCTGTGCTTTCCAAATTTATTCTTTGCTCCTTGTAATGTTGCCTATAGAATAAAGTGTATACAGTTGATAACTTTTGATTTCAATTCTGAAAGTTGCTACTGAACAAAAAATAAGAGTGGTCTACTAATTCTTCAGAAGCAGGTTTGGGGTGATCTTATACTATGTTCTGCCTCATATTACCTGTCTAAATCGTGTAGATTAGAAGGTCCTAAAATCATTCCACTTGTGCCTCATCAAAATGGACCTCTAAATATGGCAAATCCTTGTGGCGATGATTGTGATAGTTACAAAGTGCATGATTTTTGGAAAAAAATACTTACACATTAAGAATCTACTACTGAATTGCCAGTATTAACTTTCAAGTCAGCCAGGTGAGGTGGCACACTCCTGGGAGGCAGAGGAAGGAGTGTTACTACAGTTTGAAGCTAGCCTGGTCTACATAGGGAGTTCCAGGCTATCCAGTGAGATCCTGTTTTAAAACAACAGAAATAAACCCAAAAGTTCTTCTGACCTTTGCATGTAGGTTAATATCTTTTGATCAAGTAGTACCCAATAAATGTTTATTATATCGAGCCTCTAGACTCTACTAGAGCTAATGAATGGAGACAGGGATTCATTAGTTATATTTTTCTGACAGGGATGGAATTACCACCTGTAAAGAAACTTTGACACCCGATGATGTACAAGACAGAAGGTAGCCATGTACCTGATAGCCATGCATGCTATATACCTGCAGCTAAAACTTTGTAGAGATTGAAGAGAGATGGCAAGTTTGAACTAGACTGGGTTAATAGTGAGACTTTGTCTAAAAACTAAACCCAAAGATAAAAGACAACTCAGATTCGGATGTGAGGTGAATGGCAGCATAAGATGGGATGGGAGGGCTACATAATCAGTGTAAATGATAAGGTCCTAATGATTTAGACACATAGAGTAGTACTAGTCCCTCTTAGTTAAAAACATTACAGTAAGGAAGTTTCTTAACACTGCCCAATAAGTCTGTTCAACTCCAGAAGGAAGTACACGACTGGGGAAATGGGTTCCATGAATAAAGTAGATGATTTGCAGGCAGGAGGACCCGAGTTTGGTTCCTTAGAATCCATGTAAAATGACAGGCATGGTGGCATGCACCTGTAGTGGCAAAAGTGGGCAGGCAAAGACAAGAAGACCCTGTGACTCACAGTCACCCAACCTACCGTAATCTATAAGCTCCAGGCCACTGACAGACTCCCAAAAAGTAGGGCAATATTCCTGAAGATTATATCCACAGTTGTCCTCTGGCTTTCACACACATGTGAGCACATACAAATAACAAAGTATAAAGAATCTATCCTGTTATTTGTTCTCCTAACCTATCACATGACCCTTTACAGTTTCTCAAACCATATTAGCCTATGGTACACAAATGAGTAGAGATTGAAAAGTAATTTTAAAATCATTTAATATGCAAAGTGAAAAACTAGAATATAAAAGCATTTCACATTTTTTAAAACAAAATAACATCTTCTAAATTATTTAACATAAGGCAGAGATCCACAATCTTTTATCTGAAACCGTTAAGTCTAGATGTTTCAGAATGAAAAAGATTTTAGAAACGTAATTCAGTGCATACACCATACTACATCAACCCTCAAAAGAGTTTGTGGCAGCACATTCCAATAATCAAACACATTAATATTTATGCAGCAAAATAAATGAATATTCACACTAAATGGGATAAGCAGATCCAGTGTCAGATCAGAATAGATCCAGAAGCAAATGAATTTTGTTATCAAGCTTATGAAAATCTTGTTTTCAGAACTTCTTGGATTTTGAAACTATAATTACAGATAAAGGAATGCAGACCTTTTGAAACTTGTATGACAAGACATAAAAGATTGTTTAAACAAGTGACCCATTTTTACAAATTCAAAACAATACAACCTTCAAATACATTATAAATTAACAGGTATTTTCTCTTTGATATTATTAAATGTACACCTTAAATACATATACATATAGCACACAATAAATTCATTATGGTCAGCTGATATCAAAGGCACATATGTCCAGTCTCTTACATAAGGACTCTATTAAATGTGTGATTAAAGATGAGATTCATCTAACTCCATGTGATGCCAAGAAGAGCACTTGCTGAGAGCAACATGAGGAGGCGGGGCTTAGTCTTCAGGAAGAGCAATTTTACTTGTGAGCAGTCTCTTCCATGGAAACTCCATAGATAAACTTTACTTAAAATGAACACTGGATGAACTTTTCATCTCTGTATACTAATACTATGTTGGGCCTTATGTCTAAAATTGAGACCTCTAGAAGATTATCGAAATTTTTCATCAGCTAAACTAGTAGTATTTTTCCAATTTTATAAGATAAGGAGGTCACCAATGATCTCCCTAATTAGTTGTGGTGTTAAAAAAATAATTAATTTTACTAATTTGTTATAAAATCCTATCTGTTCAGAGATCACAATTATTAAAACAAACAAAACATCAAGCTCCTGTGCTTGTAAAGTCATCGTAGTTTCTGGGTTTTTTTTTTGTTGTTGTTGTTTTTGTTTTTGTTTTTTCGAGACAGGGTTTCTCTGTGTCGCTCGCCCTGGCTGTCCTGGAACTCACTCTGTAGACCAGGCTGGCCTCGAACTCAGAAATCCACCTGCCTCTGACTCCCAAGTGCTGGGATTAAAGGCGTGAGCCACCACCTCCTGGCTCATCATAGTTTCTGAACACAGCCATCTCCTTCATGGCCTGTTATGTGAAGAATGGCTTCAGCAAGTAATGACGACTTTGGGGGAAGTGCTGGGACAGCTTCATAGGCTCCAGGGCAGTGAGCAAACGGTGAGTCATTCTGCTAACCAACTCCAATCAAGACTCTAAAAGTGGGCAAGCAAAGTCACAATTAGCAGTTATCCAAATGTAGAGTTCACTTTTTAAAACTGTTTTAATGTTTGGACATTTTATAATCAAAATTCAAAAAGTTAAAAACTACAGAAGTTAGAGTTTGAATTTAGCTAATTTTATCTTTTGGGAATCTCAAAAATATTTTAAAGTTATAAAAAAATCTGAGGAAAATATTCTTAAGTGGAAAGACACAAAGAGTTGTACCGAATCTAAATACAGTGAATTTGTTAAGATTTTAGAGTAGCTTCTCCCAGTCTTAACAAATCAATAGTTCAAAGCAACTAAATCATGATACAACCATTTTATTATTAGCTTAATCAATCTTATATGCATCAAATATAGGAATGACAGAGTAAAACTATCATCTTACTGAAAGAATGTATTGCTGAAGCAAAGGGTACATGCATTCACATTGTGAAGAAAGCTTAATCTGACTGTAGACGCAACGCTATTGTGATGCTCACTGATGACATGATGCTACTACATGCAGGATGATAGTTAATTTTGCAGAGTCGACATAACCTAGAATTACCTGGGAGGAGATGCCCAAGGACAGCTGGGATCAGTCTGATTTCATTAACTGATGTGCAAACACCTAACCTAAAAGTTGGCAGTACCGGCTGGGCGGTCCACACCTTTAATCCCAGCACTTGGGAGGCAGAGGCAGGCAGATTTCTGAGTTCGAGGCCAGCCTGGTCTACAGAGTGAGTTCCAGGACAGCCAGGGCTACACAGAGAAAGCCTGTCTCAAAAACAAAACAAAACAAAAGTTGGCAGTACCATGCCAAGGGCTGAGCCCTGTACTATATAAATATGCAAAAAGTAAGATGAGTTACTGCCAGGAATGCAGACGTTTATTTCTCTATGCTCCTGACCGTAGCTGTTACATCTACCTATTTCAAGTTCGTGCCTTGACTTCTCCATAATGGCCTGTAGCCTATAATTATAAGCAGAATAAACCCTTCTCTCTAAATTGCTTTTTGTAAGGGTAATTTATCACAGTAACAGAAACCAGGATAAACATCCCTGCATAATGAAAAGATGGCAATTTGAGGTTCAAAATATTTCTCAAATGTTCCTTCCTCTGAGTTCTATTCAAATATGTCCGTGTGCATGTGTGTGTGTGTATGTGTGTGTGTGTGTGTGTGTATCCCAATATATGTACTACACACACACACACATACACACAGACATAGCCAACAAGAAAATGAACCTTTTGTGTCCATTGTATCTCAACTATACTCCCATCTCCGTACAAAACTTACCATCACACTACTGCTCTGGTCCTCACTTGCTTCACGAATAATAGTACTTAAATGGCCAAGACAGCTCAGATTTTCTTCTATCATTTGTGCTAACGTCTCTCTGATGGAGGAAAGAACAAAACCATTTCAAGTTCAGCAAAGAAGCCCCTGAGTATTGCCTACTTTCTGATCTTCTAAGTCAGGATGACCACTTTCTGCAACCCAAGCACCCCAGCAAAGCTGGCTACTGCTGTCTTCCGTTTCTTTATCCCTCCCTTCAGAGACAGCATCCCCCTTCCTGTGAGCCACTGCACCTGCCTACTCTAGGAAGACTGTCTGTTGAAATGGGTGCACTGTAGCAACCTCCCACCTGCCTGCTGATGAAGGACCCGATTAGGAGAAGGTCCCTTGGTATAGACAAATGGAATACATTTTTGTTTGTTTGTTTGTTTCTGGATTGTTTCCTTTTTCTTTTACAGACAGTAAAACACCAGCATGCTCACTTCACACACAAACATAGGGGAGAGATTCAAAGTGCAGTCTGGTCTCCATAGATCCAGGAAAGAAAAACTGGTTTGAAACCACAGACAGTACCAATGAAAACAAGCAAGCCAACCGATGAAAACAGCAGACGAAACCATGAACCACAAGTATCCCAGGTTTTTGTATGTGAAGGTGGCCTTGATTCTGGCTTCTCACTTCATGCTTCCTCTTCCATATGTCCTCCACCATCATCCTTCACCACCCTCAATCCCTTCTTTATCACACTGTAGGCCATGGGTAACAGCCACCGTTACTTAAAACTAAGTACTGATTCAGAAAATTTCATGCTAACAACTTCCTAATCCTTGGTAATTAAAAACCAGAGGTACATTATAATTAAGATTAGCTTTCATTTATTAGGAAATGTATTTTCTTTTAAAGATATGCTATTGGAAACAACCACAAGCTCAAATTGGAAGTTACCTATAGAGCTGATAATTGAGATTAGCATCCCTACCAAGCCTAAATGCCTGTAATGAAAACAAAGGAGTAGGATGTACTAAATTTTACTTCCTTCAGTTCTAATAGGGAATTTTCTGAAGTCTATAAAATCACAACCGCCACTATACTTGTTTATGTATTCATATTGGGCCACATATTTAGTGACCCTGAGATCTACCCTGGAACTTGCTTTCTTTAAACAAGGAAATACCTGGTATCAGCTTGCCTTCCTGCCATGTGCTTGTTCTCTCTTAAAGCAGTACAGAGTATGTCACTGTGTGACCTCCTGAGCAGCCATGTAACATGAGTGCATGTCTGCAAAACTAATTATAGGCAGACTCCCAGGAGGTGCTTGGTGCTGTGGAGGTCTCCATGAGCTGTGAGAAAAGCGACAGTACACAAACTAGCAAAGAGCCTCTTGACCACGGAACACCTTTTGCAGAGAAAATAACAGAGACGGACAGTCATTCAGCTTTGAGCAGAAGAGTAGGAACTAAAGACAAAATGCAGGGCTACAAATCTGAATTCTTATCTGCAAAATGATTTAAAGCACTGAAAAATTTTAATTTAAGAAACAGACCTCACTACTGTATTAAAAGAGAACTTGAGTACCAAAAACTACAAACCACAAAAAACAGTTTCTTGTAAAGATAAGTGGTTAGGGAAGGAGTACAATTTGAGTAAAGGAAATTGATACATGGGAACAGAAATAGCTTAAGGCTTGGATAGAGCTAACACTTCTTTGTAACACTGAAATTTATTTCCCAAGCATTTACATACATTGTTCAAGTGAATTTTCACAGTAATTCTATACGACATTCTCATTTTAAACTGAAAATATATGAACACTAAAGGAAAAAAAAATTACTCAGCACTATTAAAAAAAGATAGTCAAAACCGAGCCCTGGTCTGAAGGCTCTATTAACCACCATGCTTGCTGCCTCTGTCCTACCCTTTCCCCTGAAACACAACTGCCTATTGTTACAAAGTAAACCCACCCATCTTGAGGAGTTACCACACATGTCAGAGGATGTTCACGGTCTGCTAATGTAGGGGGCAGCCATGCTGAGACTGGAGGGGTTACTGTGCCTTCTAGACTGGATCCTACAAGAGAGCGTGCAGAACTCTGTGTCTGAAGGAAAAAACACATACATACACATACAATAAATTGCAGGCAAGAACCTCTTGATTCATACCATTTTTTTTTTAAAAAAAAAATACTCTTTTATAATTCAATTATTACTTGTTTAAAAACTGGACTGTTTGTAAACAAAACTATTCTCACCTCTACTAACTATACTGTAATCTCTGGCCCCTTTTCTTCACTGACTAAAACTGAGTGCATCTAACTTCATAGACTAAAACTGAATGAATCTAATACCTCTATCCAGTTTTTGTTTGGAGGAAGAGAACATCTGAACAGGGTTGACTTATTAACAAGTCAGATGCATTTACAACAAGTTGGGTTGTAGCAACCATAGTGATCCAGGGTAGAGAAAGCTGTAAAGGGGGACTGAGCTGGGTATGGTGGCTCACATTTCTAATCATACCAACTGGGAGGCAGGAAAATTGCTGTGAGGTAGTTTAGCTTCCAGTCTAGGCTAGAGAGAGCTTTTGTCTCAAAGAAACAAACAAAACCACATATATCACCACCACGACCATGACCACCAGCAGCAGCAACAAGACTGGAAAGGAGAGTAATAACACAAACATCCTATCTCTATATTTACTTGGATACTGAACAAGGAACATGTGGACCCAATATAAAGTATAAATATTCAAAGGACATACCTTGAAGCAATAAAAACCCTCTGTGGCAGAAAATAACAGTAACTCAGTATTATATTCGCTAGTAATTACTTACACAGGCAATTTTAAGCAGGTGCCAAATTTCTTTCTGTCTTTTTCCCTGCATAAACATGACAGTATTGTCAGCTTCTTTGATGTTACTGAGGGCCACTTCCACCTGGGGGAGCAGATCAATAATCTTCTGCTTGCAGCCCAACAACTTGCTGGAAAGATTGAGTCAGTGTCAGGTACTTGTCACATCTCTCAAGACTGCATAACATATGCCCAAACCCAGAGGAAATAAAGCACAACCTGCACATTATTTAATGGATGATCTCAAAAGCAGTGAATGTAGGAGCTAGACAGATAGCTCAGAGGTTAAGAGCACTGGCTGCACTTCCTGAGGACCTGGGTTCAGTTCCCAGCACCCAGTCACATTCATCTGTAACTCCAGGTCCAGGAGGTCTTATGCCCCTTTCTGGCCTCACACACATGGGGCAAACATGCAGGCAAAACACCCATGGTTATAAACGAAATAAAAAGTAATGCCTATGTTCAGGGCTTACATATAACCATAACCATGTCTTGTAAGATACTGACAATTATTATTTACCAAACAGGAGTATTATAATTTTTAAGGAACATAAATATAATGACATTTAGGAGGAAATAAAGCAATTTTTCTACCTCAGGTGACCAAACAGCTCCTTGAGAACACGGTCCTGACTCTGCACGGTGTGCACAATGATCTTCACCATCTCTGTGCTGTCACTGTACGAGTGATCTATAAACGACTTCAGTTAGTAGTTTATAACCTCTCCTTTGCAGAACACATCAAGTTCCAAACAGGAAGTTCCTTAAAGACTCTTAAAAAGCTGCAAGTGGTCTAGGAAACTTCTCCATTTGTTGTAGAACACTGTACTTGAAGTGTGGCATAGCTGTTGCCTTAGTGAGCTCTCAGAAGCTGTGACTACACAGGTAAGGCGAGGTCCATTAACTGTCTGCCTTACCCTCTCCAAGAACCTAAAAGAGGTTCTCTCTTGCAGAGAGACAGAAAGAGGAGAAATTTTCTTCAGAAGTATAGCCCCTGACGCACCTCTAAGTAAACCTGATGAAATTCAGATTTGACAAACACCACCAGGACAAAGTCATGACTTGTCTGTCACTGGTGTAAATGGTCTGGGGTAAATGGAACATTCATATCACCCCATGAAAAAATATACCACCATTTAAATTAACACGGATTTAAAAATTCTTTAAATTAACTATAAATTCTAAGACATTGAAGTATAGTTCAATGACAGTTATACATCAAAAAGCAAAGTGACAAGGCTAGGTATAGTTGTCAAGAGCCCTTTTTTTCTTTTTTCTTTTCTCCTCTACTTTCTTTTCACTTCACTTATAAAACTTTTCTACTTCGGCTCTAACATGCCCAGGATGAGAGGTGAGGAGGACCAACACTGGGAGTAACTGGGACCAGCAGGACCAGGCACACAGGAACTCCACTAGCAGAGTGGCTCAGGTTCCTTCCGGTCTCTCTGGGCTGGTGTCCTGAGCAGACCTTGGGCGAAAGCTCCTCACCAGTCCCACAATACCCAGAGGAAGCTACTAAACTCCCAGGTGCTCTAACAATCCCAGGGTCACAGGATCCCAGAATCACAGGATCAGAGAGACAGCTTGACTCTAAGGAGTTCTGACACAACCAGGATCACAGGAAGGACAGGCTCCAGTCACATTTAGCAAGGGCTATCTCTAGGTAGCACTAGAGATAACCAGATGATGAGGGGCAAGTGTAAGAATATAAGCAACACAAACCAAAGTTCCTTGGCATCATCAGAACCCAATACTCCCACCATAGCAAGTCCTGGACACACTATCACACTGGAAAGGAAAAGCAAGATTCAGATATAAAATCACTTCTCATGGTAATGATACAGGACTTTAAGAAAGACATAAATAGCACCCTCAAAGAAATACAGGAGAACACAGGTAAACAACTACAAGCCCTTCAAGAAGAAACACAAAAATCCCTTAAAGAACTACAACAGGTAAAGGAAATGAGCAAAACCATCCAGAATCTAAAAATGGAAACAGAAACAATAAAGAAATCAGAAAGAGAGACATCTTTGGAAATACAAAACCTAGGAAAGAAATCAGGAGTCATAGATGCAAACATCACCAACAGAATACAAGAGATTGAAGAGAGAATCTCAAGGGCAGAAGATATCATAGAAAACATTGACACAACAGTCAAAGAAATGCAAAAAACAAAAAGCTCCTCACCCAGAACATCTAAGGAAATCCAGGACACAATGAGAAGACCAAACCTAAGGATACTCTCAATGTAATGGGCCAGTAAATATCTTCAACAAAATTATAGAAGAAAACTTCCCTAACCTAAAGAAAGAGATGCTCATGAACATACAAGAAGCCTACAGAACTTCAAATAGACCGGACCAGAAAAGAAATTCCTCCCATCACATAATAATCAAAACACCAAATGCACTAAACAAAGAAAGAATTTTAAAAACAGTAAGGGAAAAAACCGCAAGTAACATATAAAGGCAGGCCTATCAGAATTACACCAGACTTCTCACCAGAGACTATGAAAGCTAGAAGATCCTGGGCAGATGTCATACAGACCCTACAAGAACACAAATGCCAGCCCAGGCTACTATATCCAGCAAAACTCTCAATTACCATAGATGGAGAAAACAAGATATTCCATGACAAAACAAAATTTACACAATATCTTTCCACAAATCCAGCCCTACAAAGGATAATAGACGGAAAACATCAACATAAGCAGCAAAACTACACCCTAGAAGAAGCAAGAAAGTAATCTTTCAACAAATCCACACAAACCTAATTCCACCTCTTACAACAAAAACAACAGGAAGTGACAATTACTTTTTAATATCTTAATATGAAAATTAATATTACCAAGATATCCTAAT
>JADRCD010175256.1:16619-28983 GCA_019843815.1 Montemys delectorum | reverse complement strand
CCCCCCCCCCCCCCCCCCCCCCCCCCCCCCCCCCCCCCCCCCCCCCGACTCCGGCCCTGCTCGCTCCAGCATAGTTTACTGCAGCTCTCTTCAGATGCACCAGAAGAGGACATCAGATCTCATTACGGGTGGTTGTGAGCCACCATGTGGTTGCTGGGATCCGAACTCAGGACCTTTGGAAGAGCAGTCAAGCAGTCAGTGCTCTTACCCGCTGAGCCATCTCGCCAGCCCTCCACATTTTCTTTTAAAACATTTTAAAATAAATTTTAGTTTTTTTAAAGATTTATTTTTATATGCATATGAATGTCTGCCTCCATGTATGTATGTGTACCATGTGCATGCCTGATGCCTGCAGAGACTGGATGAGAGTATTTGATTACCTAGAACTGGAGTTATAGATGGTTTTGAGCCATGGTGTGAGTGCTGGGAGCCAAACCCAGGTACTCTATAAGAACAGCATGTCCTTTAACTGCTGAGCTATCTTCCCAGGCCCAGATTTTAGATTTGATGAAGAAACAGGGATAAATGCTTGAGATTCACACACTTTAAGTCACCTTTGTTCTCCACTCTAGAACTCAGGAAAAAGAAGGTTGAAGTGAAAATGTACAGGCTTCGGGAGAGGAAGGGCCTTGCATATGAAGAGGTCAGCGAGCCCCAGGACGATGACTACCTCTGTAAGTGTCCACCAGGCCATCTTGTGTAGAAGGCGGTTATGTCCTAGTCTAGTGATTCATCTGGTCAGATGGAGCCCAGATTGTGTCTACTCTAGAGACTTTGGGTGCAGATTGTAAGAGTGACAGGAGTGCTTTGCTCTTTCTGAAGACCTTGAGATCTGGTGTTATACACACACCTTCCCTAATCCCTGCTGTTTTCACCTTAGATTGTGAGAAGTGCCAGAATTTCTTCATCGACAATTGTCCCAACCATGGGCCTCCTTTATTTGTAAAAGACAGTGTGGTGGACAGGGGGCATCCCAACCACTCAGTCCTCAGTCTGCCCCCTGGGCTGAGAATTGGTCCATCGGGCATCCCTGAAGCTGGACTTGGAGTATGGAATGAAGCATCTGATTTACCAGTGGGTCTGCACTTTGGCCCCTATGAGGGCCAGATCACAGAGGATGAAGAGGCAGCCAACAGTGGATACTCCTGGCTGGTGAGAGATGCCTCCTTCCCTTTGATCCTGTCTCCCCACATCCTTTCTGTGTGGCAAACTAGGCTATGGACAGGGACAACAAGACTAATTTTGTGTCCTGAATGGTCTTTGTTCAACATGGAAGTCCTGCTTCAAGGGCTGAAGGTGATAGGAGTGAGTTGTACAGAGACAAAGAAAACACATGTGTACGGGATGACTCAGAAGCCTCATGTGCCGTCATTGTGAGTGGCTGAGTCCAAAGGTCAGGGAGCACTGGTGAGTGTGAGGTGACATGATTTCATTATTGTCATCCCAGAGCTTTAATGTATTTTTTTTTCCTGAAACTCAGATTACCAAGGGAAGAAACTGCTATGAGTATGTGGATGGACAGGATGAGTCCCAAGCCAACTGGATGAGGTAAGGCCATTAGGTCTCTGGGATCCAAGAAAGACAGTCACTTATAAGACTTGTTCCTTCCTTTGTTGTCCTGACTCCTTCGATGATTCCCATATGCTCTGCTCATTTTTTTCTCTGGAAATTAAGGAAAAATAAATTAATATTATCATTAGCTTTAATTAAAGCACAAATCTACTCAGCAAAATTGGAATACTGAGGGAAACTTTAAAGAGCATATATTCACTGAAAACACTGGGGTTAAAATTTTTTCAATATTTATGAAACATTTATTTTGAGTCCTAGTTCAGAAAATAGATTTCATTACTTGAGCGGGTGATACAACTTGTATCCTTTCAAGAGGCATGTTACAGATATTTTATTAAAAGAACATTTGACTGTAAGTCTCATATATTTTGAGAAGTACACAGTGCTGAAACAACCTACAACAGAGGACCGTTAGTCTATGAGAGCAGGAAATTTTCTTAGCTTCAGAAACAGCCATACTGGGTTCTGGAAGGATGTAGGTTTCGAGGCTGTACACTCTAGCCGTTTTCTATGAGGATTAACTTAAATTTCTTACCCTCCTGACCTCATGTCTTGATTATAGGCATGCGCTCTACCCAATATGGTATGTGGTGCTGGAGGTAGAACCCAGGCTTCTGTATATGTAGGTGAAGCACTCCAATGGAGCTGTATCTTCAGCCTTATCTTTTGTGTTGTCTTGCTAAGAGATCTTTTAAGCTTTTATGGTAGCCTGGGCAGGTAGTGAGGAGAACTTTCAAACAAAGTTAGGTTCCGTGTAGGATGGAATATACTACTCTAGAAGCAGAGTATATGAAAAGTGCCACTGGGCAGTGGTGGCGCACACCTTTAATCCCGGCACTTGGGAGGCAGAGGCAGGTGGATTTCTGAGTTTGAGGCCAGCCTGGTCTACAGAGTGAGTTCCAGGAAGGACAGCCAGGGCTACACAGAGAAACCCTGTCTTGAAAAACCAAAAAAAAAAAAAAAAAAGAAAGAAAGAAAGTGCCAAGTTCTAAGGTATACACAGGAAGATTTAAGAGTTTAGAGAAGCAAGAAGTCATTGTTTTGTCACTAGTAGAGATAGAAGACTGAAGTAGAGCTTTGAAAACTGGGCTCTAGCCGGGCGGTGGTGGCGCACACGCCTTTAATCCCAGCACTTGGGAGGCAGAGGCAGGTAGATTTCTGAGTTCAAGGCCAGCATGGTCTACAGAGTGAGTTCCAGGACAGCCAGGGCTACACAGAGAAACCCTGTCTCGAAAAGACCAAAAAAAAAAAAGAAAAAAAAATAAGAAAAAGAAAAGAAAAGATAAGATAAAGAAAACTGGGCTCTTGGGGAAAGAAAGGCCTTTGGATAGATGAACAGGGCTTGGAGCTAGGATATACGTAACACATCAAAGGGATAGATGAGAACAGAAAGCTCTTTGCAATGTGGGAGGGAGTTGGAAACCTCATAGCATGGGGGCACTGGACACCAGTAAGGGGCTAGTGCAGACATGGAGCTGCCTGTCTATTACTCTTCCTTCCCCTTCCACTCTAGGTATGTGAACTGTGCCCGGGATGATGAAGAGCAGAACCTGGTAGCCTTTCAGTATCACAGGAAAATCTTCTATCGAACCTGCCGGGTTATCAGCCCAGGTTGTGAGCTTCTGGTCTGGTATGGGGATGAGTACGGCCAGGAGCTGGGCATTAAGTGGGGAAGCAAGCTGAAGAAAGGATTCACAGCAGGAAGAGGTGGGCACTACTATGATTCCTTTAAAAAGAAAGAGAAGAGGGGATTCCCCTTGAGAATTTTCATTTTCTAACTCCTTTTAAGAAATGATTTATGATAAATAAAAATGTTTAAATTAGGGAAAAATGAGAATTATAATTTCTATAGGAGGTACAATGGCAAGTGCTAAAAGCTTACCATAAACCAACTGCATAAAAATCAGCATCGAGAACATTCAAAAATCATAATGCTAATAGGGAAAAGGAAGAAAAATGAGCATGGGGGTGAAGCAAGAAAATGAAACCTGAATAAGAACCCTCAAAGGCATTTTTAGAGATAGGATTTCACACCAAGGGACAGACAGCATACTGGCCAGGAATGAGACCCTGGATGCAACAGAAAGCTACTCAGAAGTGGGATAAATGAAAAACAAATAAAAAACCTAGATTGCTTAACCAGATACTGCCGCCCTGCCCCATCCCACTCCAGATTCAGAATGAAGTGTGAGTCAGACACAGGTAAGAGCTGTTATTGGTTGTCATCTTGACCGTATGTGGAACAAACTACAATCCAGAAATGCAAAGCACACCTGTGAGATTTTCCTGCTTGGTTTGTAGTGGGTGAATTCACTTCTAACACAGAAGTTTGAGTTAGAAAGACCCAAACCTTTGATCCAGATCTTAAGGCTGGAAGACACAGGCCTTTAATTTGGATGTTGAGGTAAGATGACACCTTGCTAGAACATCTATTCCCTCATTGGCATTGGAGCCAACTTCTTTGGGATTCTAGCATATACAGAAGACCAACTGAGACACCCAGGCTTGTGGGGACTGAACAACTACTAGATTCTTGAACTTTCCATTCACAGCCAGCCATTGTTGCATTAGCTGGATTGCAGCCTGTAAGTCATTACAATAAATTTATATATATGTATATGTATATATATATACATATATATGTATATGTATGTGTGTATATATGTAAATATATATATATATGTATCTACATATATATATATATATAGAGAGAGAGAGAGAGAGAGATTCATTCCATAAATTCTGTGACTCTAGAGAAACCTAAATTATAGACTTTTAGAACTTTTTACCTTAGAAAGCCAATGTCAGGAAAATATTATTTTGTTAATATAATAGACCTGTTGACATGAAAAGTAGTATGTCAAAGGAGAGCTTATGCTTTCATAATATTTTCAAATGATCAGTAGAATTTCAGACTTCACAGCCTCCTTGTGTTCTGACTTGGGGCACTTCTACCCAGTGGTTGTCAAGCTGCCCTGTTCTGTTCCTGACAATAAAAGTGGTGGTTCTCTCAGTAACTCTTTCTACAAATCTTAATGCTACAAACACTTCTGGGAAGATACATTGAAAAACCCTCTTCCTGAAAACTATTTAAAAGAAAAGATTCTGTCCATTCACAATGAGAACATGCAGGACAGACAGGGTGAGTTGCCAGGGTGGTGCCCTCCCTACTCTGCCTTGACTACCTCAGCACCAAGAGGAAACCCTTCTCAGTTACATCTCCATTTAGTGTGATGGCCTTTATGTAGGATGTGGTGAAAATGTGGATTAAGCAATCTCCAACTTTTGCCTACCCACCTAAAACTTTATAAAGATATTAAAACTGGGTGAATTCAAGGCCAATCTGGCTAACTTAGCAAGAATGGCTCAAAATAAATTCAAGGTTAGGAGTGTAGCTCAGTTGCCTGGTATATGCAAGGCCCCTACCTCTCACTCACAAAGAAAGAAAAAGAATCAAAACTGGACCAGAGATATAGTTCTGTGGTAGATAAGTGCCTAGCATGCACAAGACCCTGACTTCCATCACCAGAATGACAAATTAAAGTGAAGACAAGAGAAAGAGAGGGAAAGAAGAAAGGAGAAAAGGAATGGGGAGGGGATTCAGTGCTTACATATTTTAATAATAAGTAAAGCCCAGAAAGATTTACCACAAACATATTGATTCTGATCTAATGAACTGATGTTTGAAATTTTTCTAAACTGATAAGACCTTCTAAGAAATGGTGATATTAAAATGAGTTATAGCAATACACACAAATAAGCACAAATACACTACAGATGAAAAGCAGGCTGAGCAAGCCAAGGATAGCAAGCTATAAGCAACACTGCTCCTGATAGTTTCAGCGTCAGCTCCTGCCTCTAGGTTCCTGCCCCGACTTCCCTCTGTGATGGACTGTTATCTGGAAGTGTAAGTTGACATAAACTGTTTCCTTTCCAAGTTGCATGGAGAAATTTTTCATTATCGCTGCAGTAATCCTAACTAGGATACATGATCAATCAAAAGCCACGGATCACAGATCACTTGTAAAATGAAAACTTCTTTGTAGTTCTCAGTGTGGAACCCTTTACCTTATGTATGACTCATGAAGACTGAAGACTTTGCCACTGACCCCCATCCTCCCTCTAGAGAACATCATCAACAAATCTTAGCAGCAGTGTAGGCATCAAAATGAATTCCTAATCTAGCATCAATTGCTTTATTTTGCAATTCAAAGGGGGGAAATGTGAATGGTCCTATCTCTATACATAAGAATATGAAAGATCCGAGCTGGAGAGAGCACTGATTGCTCTTCCAGAGGTCCTGAGTTCAATTCTCATCAACCACATGGTGGCTCACAACCATCTGTAATGGGACGCAATGCCCTCTTCTGGTGTGTCTGAAGACAACAACAGTGTACTCACATACATAAAATAAATAAATAAATAAATAAATATTAAAAAAAAAACGAATATGAAAGATCAAACATACTCCAGTGGCTAGGTTCTCACAAACCGTGCTTGTTCAGCTTAAAATGTTCACCTGTCATGACATTCAGTTGTCAAGAGGAAGCAATTCAAAGGCTGATATCACAGCTGATAAGCCAGGTGGAAAGGGTCATCCAGACTTTGCCCTGATGAACCCTTTCTGGACAGCAATGAGCCAGATCTTTGTAGATGATGGATTGTGCATAGAAGTACTGGTCAGAATTAGGTTTGACATGGTAAATTAAAAGATTAATAATATTCTGTATATTAATGCTGGAAACTAATACAGCAGCAATCAGTCCTTAACCAGCTTTCCCCCAAATAACCACACAGAGATCTGTTAATATTTTAAAGCCCTAAGGTTTAGCTGGGCAGACTCTCAACTAGTTCATGTAAATTAACCCCATCCAGCCACCTGGCCAGCTACAGCTATCCCTTACAGGCCCATAGTCATGTCTGTCTCCTTTCATATCTCCTAGCAAAAGCTTTTCTCCTTCTTCCCAGAGTTCCTTTCTCTCTCCCAGTAAGTCCCACCTTCCAGCTAATTGGCCATCAGATTTTTATTAAAGCCAGAGAATGCCTTAGGTAGGTGAGGAGGACAAAAATACAATTTCACACAGCATACCCCAACAGCACACAATTGTGTTGATGCTTTGAGTAATGTCAGTCTAGCTTGGACTTTCTACAAGGACCTTGCCTCTGCTGCAGCAATGAATTTAAGGTCCTTTGGATGATATTTGATATTTCTCCCCACAAAAGAAGTAACAACCATCAAAAGGCTTTGGTAACAGCTGCTCTCTATTAAGCCTGCTCCTCAGTGGACCTCTGTGGAAGTTTGTTCTTTTCTTCCTGAATGTAACTTTGCTTTGCAGTCATGCTTTCACCCAATTAAACTTCCAGAGCTATCATCCATTTGGGAATCCCAAGCATACAAGTACTTTGAGCTTCATCAACAGGAACAATGATGTGAGTTACTGTACTGTCAAACTCAGCACATTTTTTAAACCTTTAGAACAATCTCAAGTTTGCTGAGCATGTTTCTGTTGTTCTGAAGACAGCCTACTGCCTATAAGCATCAGCAGCCTATTCTTTTGTTGCCCAGCATTCATGACCAAGCACTTGTTAGTTGAAAATGATTCATTTTTCTCTGGTAGAAGCAACAATAATCACACACTGTGAGGTGGTTTGAATAAGAGTGACCTCTTAAGCTCATATGTGAATGCTTAGTTGTCAGAGAGTGGAACTCTTTGATAAGATTAGGAGGTGTGGCCTTGTTAGAGAAAGTGTGTCACTGGGGTTTAAGGTTTCAAAAGCTCATGTGAGACCTAGTATCTCTTACTTTGCTGATCAGGATGTAGCTCTCAACTACTTCTCCAGTACCATGTTCCTTGCCATGATGATAATGTACTAACCTCTAAAACTGTAAACAAGTCCTCTAATTAAGTGCTTCCTTTTATAAGCGTTCTTGTTAATGGTGTCTCTTCACAACAACAGAAGAGTGATTAAGACAGTCTATATAACACATGAGGTTACACACCAAATACGTTAACAGTATTCCTGGAGGAACCATAGGACAGTTATACCATGACTAGATCCATGTTCCCATTCATTTGCATGATGAAGTTGTGAGTTTTTCTGATAGCCAGTGGTGTTCACTAAAGCATTATGCTGATCACCTTCGGGTGTCCAGGATTGCAGGCTTCATACAATGGTGTCCATTCAGCATGGTCTTGAATATTTGAGTCATTTCCATTTTGTATAAAGTATTCAACAGAGGGCATATTGCCCTTAATAGAAGCAATATGAAGCAAAAATCTCCCCTCTGTGATTTTTCCCCCTCTATCCATAATATTGGGTGACAGCCTCACTGTGGAGGGGTTTGACATCATTTGTGTGTGAGCTGAGTTATTCAGCAGAGGTGAAAGTGTGCCTGGTAAAAGGCTAAGGGAGTCATCTGATACATTAATATTTCTCTTGAGCGTGACATAAACTGGAAGTGCGACCACAGGAAGTGAAGAACAGTCACCAGTATGTCTTCTACAAGCAACATTAGCCTAACAAGTGTTGGAATGTTGGCTCCCACATCTTTTAGAAGTAGTACTGGGAGACCAGCTGCAATCTTTGGGATTTCCATTATGCCCTACTTTCCTCTCAGTTGTCTCTTCACTCTTGCTCACAGTGTCTGGAGACACGATATGCTCAGCTATTAGAGACTTCAGTCAAGCTTTCAGACCATTCAAATTCTATAACAGAGCCACTGGCTCATTAGTCTGTTTCATTATTTACTGGTAGTTGGCTGCAGAGGGAGGCCCTCTAATTCTTCTTTGGAATCAAATCTACCATCTTCTTCCCTGGCTTTAAATTCCACCCCTGGTTGATCTCAGGTAAAGATTTCTTCTACTGCTTTTTTGCAGATATTCTAGGAAACTACTTTAGCCCTCTTAGAAACAACTTCATGAGGGCATGTAGAAACGAATTTATTTACACTGAACTATTCCAGAGTTTGTCATCCTTTTGTCTTTTGTGACTGAGTCTGTACTTGTTTGTACAATTTATTCACAGCATATCTGACCTTCTTACTTTGAGGGCTAAACCACATTTTTATTAAATTATTCTTCCTTTCTTCATAACCAAATTAAATTTTCCAGAGGTGTCATCTTTTGGCTCTAAAAGTTTGCTATCATGTAACAAGTTTCGAAGCTTACTGTAAGGCTGGGCCATATTGTCCAACTGCCTGTTTATCTTGAAGTCCAGGATCCAAGCTGGAGTGTAACACACCCTGTTCCAGCACAGTCAGTCACTTGTACAATCATTACAGAAAATATGTTCACACCCTTCTAAATGCACGGGCTCCTTCAGAATATTAGAGTAGTGGGAGTGATAGCTTCTACAAGAGTGCAAGTGCTGCTTGGGTATGTACCTAGGGCCTCTAGGCAATGGAGCCAGCCACCTATGGGCCCGGCTTCAGTGCAGAATTTGGGCTGCAAGAATCACTGGATGGGTACAGTCAGGCTGTAGGACACTGTTGTGTGGAGTTTCAGAGCCCTCAAGACATCTTGTGTTTCAATTATTTTGTTGTTGATGTTGTTTGTTTGTTTTGTTTTTTTTTTTTGTTTTTGTTTTTCGAGACAGGGTTTCTCTGTATAGCCCTGCCTGCCCTGGAACTTACTCTGTAGACCAGGCTGGCCTTGAACTCAGAAATCCACCTGCCTCTGCCTCCCAAATGCTGGGATTAAAGGTGTGTGCCACCACTGCCCGGCTTTGTGTTTCAATTCTTAAACTAAGTGAAATAAAATACAAAATAAGTAAATTTTCAAGAACTTCTGAAATTAAAGATGATGTTGTATGCTTTTAAGTGTTATTTCTTTTGTATGTGTGAGTGTTTGCTTGCATGTATAAATGTACATGGAGTGCCTGCTGAAACCAGAAGATACTGATGGATCTCCTGGAACTGGAGTTATAGGTAGTTGTGAGCTACCATGTGGGTGCCAAAATCCAACCCAGGTCCTCTGTAAGAACAGCAAGTACTCTTAACATCTGAACCATCTCTCTAGCCCTAAATTTATTTCAAGTACTTTATGAACAAAATATATAACAACATATAGTACTATAAGGTTAGAGGCCAGAAAAAAAAAAAAAAAAACAAGAAAAAAAAAGAAAAAAATTTCAAGTACCCATCAACATTTTTACCGAATTGGTTTATTCTGGTCCTTCCTTTTGGTTTCTTTTTAATTGCCTTCATATATGTAAATAATATAAGTATGTTATCATGCATTATGTCAGTTAGTTGTCAGGTAAATTATGGCTCTGTGCCAGGAGAGGAAGCAAATATATAAAATAAACAAAAATAATGAAATGCCTGCTCTTTAGCTGACTCATGGGCTAGGGAAGCATGTACAGACCTGTGCAGAGTCAGGAAGTGACTCTGGCTTTGAAGAAAACCCAGGAAAAGTGTTGAGAGACCTGTGGAGTAGGGGTGAATATAAAGGATATTGATGGAAGATAACATTTGGGAGGGGCAAACAGGTGGTTGAAGGGTCTCAGATAAAAGAGGTAGGTGTTGTAACTGTCTCAAGGTATGAAAGGTCTGCACCTTTGAGAACAGGTTGAAATCATTTCATGGAAGGAAGCAGATGCCAGAGAAATGCATGTGAGCCTGTTAATGTAGAGTGGGGTTTCAGTTCTTTGGTTTTTGTTTTGTTTTTTGTTTTTTGTTTTTTTCGAGACAGGGTTTCTCTGTGTAGTCCTGGCTGTCCTGGAACTCACTCTGTAGACCAGGCTGGCCTCGAACTCAGAAATCCGCCTGCCTCTGCCTCCCAAGTGCTGGGATTAAAGGCATGCATCACCACTGCCAGGCTCAGTTCTTTGCTCTTACAATGATGCTTTGGCTATTTTTCAAAAATATGATGCAGGTGCAACCACCTTAAAGATTGCTTCAGTTTCCAGGGGGAAAGGATTGCATGCAATGGGCTAGTGGGTCACAGAGAGAAGACATCTGATTAAGGATATGTTTTGAAACAGGATTTTTCTGTTATATTTGAAATGGGCTAAACATAAATGAAATAAGCATGAATACTTGGTATGAGGAGAAAATTAACTTTCATTTTACAATTTGTGGATCATTGAGAAAGACACTTTATAACCAAGGTGTGGCAGCAGAAGCCAGGGACTTTTAGTCAATAGGACCCAGAACATCCTGCCTTCTTTAACCTAAAGGAAAAACACAACTGAATATGTCTTTTAGAATGAGAAGACAATTTCAAACTCACATATGCTGCTCTTATCAACAACTCTACCCAGGTACTCATAGTTGTCGATCTTCTAGCTGGATGGACTCCAGTTACATTTGATTTTCCTTTTTTAGGAAAAGCCAGTAAGGGAAATTCCACCTAAGGCAGTGTTGTTATGTCCCCATAGTATGAAAGAGGTGCAGAGAGTCCATAGAGAAAGGCGGTCAGGCATCTCAGTAAGTGGAACTGGGTGAGGCGGGTTGTTGGGTAAGATAGGACATAGGAACCAAGCAGATACCTACAGTTTGTAGGGCATGCTCACAGCTGCACTGCTTACACCAGGAATAAGGTCGCCCATGATCCTACTTGGAGGACCAGAGTCTGGCTGCCACAGAGAAATGGCCCCTAATGAAAGCTTGTAAATAAAGAAAATATTCAATAAACTAATAGAAGAAAAATTAAAATGAAAAATAAAAAATTAAAATAAAAAATAAAAAAAATTAAAATTAAAAGGTGGTGCACACCTTTAATTCCAGCACTCCAGAGGCAGAGGCAGAAGGATCTCTGTGAGTTCAAGGCCACTCTAGTCTACAAAGCAAGTTCTAGAATAGCCAGGAATACACAGAGGAACTCTGTCTCAAAAAGAAAAAAAAACTCAAACAAACGAACAAAAAAACAAAGGAATGATGAAATGTACTCACTGCACTTGATGGGAGACATTCAACTTGTGTTGACTATTGCTTGTCTTGAGACAGAGTCTTTTTGGGTTTGTTTGTTTGTTTGTTTGTTTTTTCTTTGGTTTTTCGAGACAGGGTTTCTCTGTATAGCCCCGGTTGTCCTGGAACTCACTCTGTAGACCAGGTTGGCCTCGAACTCAGAAATCCACCCGTCTCTGCCTCCCAAGTGCTGGGATTGAAGGCCTACACCAAAGTCTTAAGACACAATCTTAACCCATTGACTAGATTGTTCTTGAACCATCAAACCAAGCTGAGTGTGTGTTAACTCATGAAGAATAAGTAGTCCTGACCACATAGAAAATCAGATGCCTAGGTAATTTATTATATTCAGTCTCACCAAAAACTTTATCTTTCCACAGAACTAAGGACAGAGATTCATCCTTGTCTTTTGTGCTCTTTGGCCTTCTCAAGTCAGAAATTCCTTGCTCAACATGTGGAATGGAACCATCGCACTGAAATCTTCACAGGAGCATCTGCAAGAATAAATCCCAAACCAGGAAATCCCTGTCCAGAACAGCTTCAGGAACAACATTTTGATTCACAGAACAAAATTGACAAGGCCAGCAATGAAATCAAAAGAAAATTCAAACCTAGGCACAATTGGACAAGACAGAGGATTTCAACAACCTTTCCCAGCACACTTGAAGAACAAATGAGATCTGAGGAAAGTAAGAGAACTGTGGAAGAGCTCAGAACAGGCCAGACAACAAATACAGAGGACACAGTTAAATCATTTATTGCATCAGAAATCTCAAGAATTGAAAGACAATGTGGGCAATATTTTAGTGATAAGTCAAATGTCAGTGAGCACCATAGGACACACACAGGGGAGAAGCCCTATGTTTGCAGGGAGTGTGGGCG
>JADRCD010175256.1:0-13966 GCA_019843815.1 Montemys delectorum | reverse complement strand
GTGAGTGTGAGTGTGTGTGAGTGTGTGTGAGTGTGTATGTGTGTGTGAGTGTGTGTATGTGTATGTGAGTGTGTGTGTGAGAGTGTGTGAGAATGTGTGAGTGTGTATGTATATGTGTGTGAGTGTGTATGTGTGTGTGAGTGTGTGTGAGTGTGTGTGTGTATGAGTGTGTGTGTGAGTGTGTGTGTGAGAGTGTGTGAGTGTGTGTGTGTGTGTGTGTATAGACAAGTAGACTATGGATAGATAGTAGAGAAGTACTTAGCCACAGATGAACATCATTTCCAAGAAAACTGATACAATTAGATATGTTTAGCAAAACATGCCAGACTCAGAAACATAAGTACTGTAGGTTATCTCCCGTGTGTGGAAATGTAAGCAAACAAAGGACATAAATGTAGAAGGAGGAATTACTACAGAAGAGAATTAGGGAATTAGTGAGGTGGAACAAGTGTGGTTAATAAGGAAGATGGATACCTTACGTACAGGTGTGAAAATATCACAGTGAAACCCACTATGTACACTAATGTAGAAAAATGCCACTTTAAAAAAGACTATTGAAGCCAGGCGGTGGTGGCGCACGCCTTCAATCCCAGCACTCAGGTGGCAGAGGCAGGCGGATCTCTGCGAGTTTGAGGCCAGCCTAGTCTACAAAGTGAGTTCCAGGACAGCCAGAGCTCTTACACAGGGAAACTCTGTCTTGAAAAACAAACAAACAACAAAGACTATTGAGGCAGTCCCTCTGCCACCCATACCTAGACTTTCCACATCCTCCTCCAGGGTTCAGCCTAGTGACTTTCTACTACCACCCCATACTTGTCATTCCACTGCCACTCCAACCCATGCAACTGGCCAGATCTAGCCTGGGTCCCACAGCCAGTGATCCATCCCTGGCTGGCCACCTACACTTGCACCTGACCTCTGGGCTTCCTCAAGGTCCCATATGCTGTGTCCATGAGAGGACAGAGTTAGCCAGAACCAGGCTGACTCCACGACAGGCTGCAAACTGGCAGTTTAGGAGACTAGACCTAAGTTTACATTTCTCAGAACTGGAAAAGTCCAACCTGGCCTGAGCCAACCTCAAGGGGAGCCAATCAGGAACTACAGAATCTACCAACCACCTAGTTTGAGCCAACTATAGTTAATTCGCAAAAGTCCCCAAAATCCGCCAGAGCCTTAATCAATCACAAAAGCACCTATACCCCTGAGATAGAACCAACCAATCGAGAGAAAGAAAGGTAAAAGTCACCAACTCCTACCCTAGCACGGGTTTTAAGTTGACCCTGCAAAGTTCACACCTCTGTCTTTCATCCCAATCTATGATGGACTCCTACATGCAGGTTCTCTGCAGAACAAACACTCTTTGCTGTTGCATACTATTTGAGTCTAGGGTGTCATTCTCAGCAAATTGTGCACCCTCACACCCGGACCTAGTCCCACCAAGCCAGAGCCGACCTCTATGCACCTTCCAGGACAACGTTAGGTGCATCCAGCCACCAGACACTGTGCACTGGCCCCACCATCCAACTCCATACCCAAACTTCTCACATCTCTCTCCAGGCTATAACCTGGTGTGTATCCCTGACTACCTCATTCATGCCTTTTCCACAATCTCCCAGATTTAGCTTAGGGTCTACAACCAGTACACTAGCCTAGTCTGACCTTTCTTACCTTCATTATGGAGGGGCTATATAGACTTGGGCCAGTAACCTCCCTATCTAGTCACCATCAAAGAAAATAATACAAAGAATCAATAAGACCTGACTGTTTGAGAAGATAAACAAAATTGACAGACATTTGTACCAGTTAAGCAAAAAGGAAAAAAACAAAACAAAACAAAAAAACCCCCAGAGACCAAATTAACAGATTCACAAATGAACAGGGAAACATCAACAGACATCAAATAAACTCAGAATATTATAAGGGATATTTTGAAAACCTACAGTCTATTAAGCTGGAAAATCTAAAAGAAATAGAAACAAACAAACAAACAAACAAACAAACACCACGAGAGGACCCTGGCCTGGTGCCACACAGCCCAGGCTGGGTTTAGCACGTCCAAGATGAGTCCCAAAAGTGGCCACACGGTCCTGGTGGGCACAGCAAGACTGAGACTACCCCTGTCTGGTACAATATTTCATGGTGGGTCATAGCATTCTTCAGAGGATCAAGACATCCAGAGTCCCCAGGCACCACTAAGATGAGCAAGATAGTGGTAAAGAGATGGGAGGGAAAGAGGAACAGAATGGTGTGTAGATACTGAAGAGAGACAGAACTGGACACTGGAGAATGAGGAACAGGCTAATGTGAGTAATCGGTGATGCTACCTGAGGCCGCAGTGAGGTCCTGGCCTGCTTCGGCCAAGGTCCATGTCTGGGTTCATAGCCCTGCAGCACTGAGGGATGGTGAAAGGCCATTCAGATGTCCCTAGTCTGTCACTTGGAGCCATGTTGATGTCTGAGGGCTGTGCAGAGCTGACCCCACCCCTCACCAGCTGCAGCACTTAGGAGAGCTGGCTCTCCCTTTCCTGGGCATTGTTGGGGAGAGCATGAGACCTGGAGAATGGTCAGTACCCCTTTCAGGCTTCAGCACTCTGGAGAGTGCCCCTAAACCTTGCCCTGGAAACACAACAGCGCTGGCCTGAGGGTGTAAGCACTGGAGAGCTGTCCAGGCCCCGTCATTGGGTGTGTGTAGTGGGAGCAGGGTTCTGATGCTTTGATTGGGAATCTGTGTTACTGACACAGAAGGTTCTCGCCCTCAATTGGTTTTCGATTTATCAGTAAAGATTCCAGTGGCCAATGGCTGGGTAGAAAGAAAGAGGCGGAACTTCCAGGTTCCTGCGGGCTAGGAGAGAGGAAGAGGCTTAAGAGTCTTGGGGGATAGAAATGGAACAGACTTCAGGGGAGACCTTCCAAAACTTCCAAAAAAGGGCAAATGGCCCCTGAGCTTCACAGATGGTAACTGGGCAACTAACTTGAGGGCAGACGACCAAGCCTACTCAGTCAATCAACCGGTTCTCCATAAGGGAAGTGAGCCTACTTCACTGTCCTAGCCCAATGTCAAATTCTTGCCTGAGGCCTACTTCTTTGTCCTGAACCAAAAATCAGATTCCTGTCTGAAGCTTACTTCCTTGTCCTGGCCCAAGGTCAAATTTGTGCCAAATTTCCAGAAGCAGCCCCAAAAGCTCTCCACATCTCCCCTTTTTTAATTTCATAAACAAGACTGCATCTGTCTTAGTTTGCTCTGACAAGAGTACCTTCCTTTTGGTTTTGTTTTTTCAAGACATGGCTTCTCTGTGTAGCTCTGGCTGTCCTAGAACTCACTCTATTGACCAGGCTGGCCTCGAACTCAGAAATCTGCCTGCCTCTGCCTCCCAGGTGCTGGGATTAAAGGCGTGCGCCACCACTGCCAGCAAGAATGCCTTCTTTACCAGTCATGGAATATGCATTATCAAAAGCAGTGCACTTCTGTCTTTGTTTGGTAAGGCTCTGTGCAGAAATTTACATCTCTGACTGCCAGCCAGCTAAATTAATAGCTCTCTCTGGGTGTCAATTTTTAGTTTCAAGCCATGTATTTTGCCTGCCAGCATGTTGATGTTGTTAAAGGCAAGTTTTATCAGATTGGGTAGGAATAAAACTATTCCCAGGTTAAGAAGGGCTAGCATGATTAAACTATGTATGCCATTCTTGAAGCTTGACCAAGGTGGAAAGACTGACCTCAGGAAGAGCAGTATTCTTTAAATTCATAATCCTAGCCGGGCGATGGTGGTGCACGCCTTTAATCTCAACACTTGGGAGGCAGAGGCAGGCGGATTTCTGAGTTCGAGGCCAGCCTGGTCTACAAAGTGAGTTCCAGGACAGCTAGGGCTACACAGAGAAACCCTGTCTCGAAAAACCAAAAAAAAAAAAAAAAAAAAAAAAAAAAAAAAAAAAAAAAAAAAAAAAATTCATAATCCCAGTATGCAAAGTTAAAACATCCAGAGAGGTGTTAGAATTATGTCAAATACCTTGCAAGTGACTTTGAACTTTTTCCCAATTATAGTGACTATCATTGTAAATTTTAGAAGTATCACAAATCCATTGGTATTTGGCATGACATTCAAAATGGCTTCTTACTCTTAAACTCTGAAGCTCCTCTCCAATAATTTGAATAGTATTATGAAACTGTCCCGCAGTTTCACAAACTGGGTTCTCTCTCAGTCAAAGGGAGAAAAAGACCTGAAACACAGAGTTCGAGAACAAAAGGACACGAAGCCAAGTTGAGTCCCAATCAAGGCTTCCAACTTTACTTTTGGAGTTCAAGATTTATATGTACATGAGAAAGTGAAGCTAGATCTCTAGGTTACAATGATATTTGCATGACATAAATAATGCCGGAAGAGTCAGGAAAGAGTCACAAAAAGTCAAGGGGAAGCCGGGCTGCCAGGCATGCTCGCTCTTGAGGGTGGTGGCTCAGGGTGTCTAGCAGGTCTAAGCTCCGGGAGAGGTTGGAGGCACGCCCCCGGTGGGGGTGGGGTCAACAGTGGCTTGGCTGTCTACAGATGTCCTCAGGCAGTCAGTTTGTTTACATTCAACAATGTCATCAGCCAGCCACCAAGTGTACTTTCCTCTGGAATCCTCGAAGGCAGAACTCAGAGTTGTGGGCCTTTGTTTTAGGCACAGCAGCCGTAAAGTTGAGTCTCGGGTGGTGAGCTCTGATGTCAGGGAGTTGAGGCAGATGGGAGGGATCCAACAGTATTATAAAGAGCATCAATATGTTATTCCAAATGCCTATCTAAATCCTCTTGAATACTCAGAACATTAGTAATATTTTTTTGCTAAATGATTAACAAAAGTAACTGTCTTAACTTCTTGTGTCAAAACAATTGCAGAAGCAGTGGTGCTAGCTATTAATGTAATTAAAGCTGCTATACCAGCAATGATCAAGCCCATTACCCTCTAGCTTCTGCTTAAAGCCTGACTCACTTCTTCCAGTATTAATTAGCAAGCTTTTTTTTTCCAGAATACCAAGATCCTATAATACAAGCAATAAACAAGAGCTAGTTGATAAACCACCATAACAGACATGCCAGGTTTCAACACACTAACACAATTAGAAAGTATACAATTGATACAACTTACATTAAATACTGTAGAAGAAACAAAAGCAATTTTAACATGGCCAGTTAATAAAAGATTAGGAGCCTTAACACATGCACTAACAATTGTTTGAAACACAGATCCTACCCCAATTTTAACCACTGCAAATGTAACTTCATACCAGGCAGCTGTCAATTTTCAAATATGTCTCTGAAAATGTCCAGAACCAGCCTTTCAAATGAAGACTGTCATTTCCTTTTTTCTAATATTGGATTGATTTCTAGACCAGTCCATGATTGAGTCAGAGTAACTGGTCACATTAAAGGAAATATAAGGGTCATTATAACAACTTCTCTATTTGATTAATTTTTCTAAGGCAGCTTCCACAGTGTATTAGTCAGGTTTCTCTAGAGTCACAGAATTTATGGGTAGTCTCTATATAGTAAAGAAATTTGTTGATGACTTACAGTCTGTAGTCCATCTCCCAACAATGGTCAGCAGCAGCTGTGAATGGAAGTCCAAGGATCTAGCAGTTGCTCAGTCCCACAAGGCAAGCAGGTGAAGAAGAGAGAGAGAGTGAATCTTCCTTTTTCCAATGTCATATAGGTCTCCAGCAGAAGGTGTGGCCCAGATTAAAAGTGTGTGCATGCTCCCTCAATGTCCTGCAGGAAAAAAAAAAAAAACACAAACATGGTCTCTTCCCCAAATTAAATATCTGATCTGGACCATGCCACATGCCAGTGTGTGGATTCTTCCATTTCACCTAGACATAAGTATGCTGTCTTGTAGAGTGCCATAGACACTGAGCAGAGAGTTTCTTGACATCCAGATTTTAAAATCTTAAAATAAATTAAAATAAAAAGAGCATGATTTAAATAAATTTGTGGTGTACAGGGATGTAACTCCCCCTTTTGTATTTTATGAAGATATTGTTTTAAAATTCCATGGGTTCATCCCATAATACCTCGTCCTTGAAGTTTATAAGGAATCCTAGTAATATGAGTACTATTAAATTGTCAACAAAAAGTCTCAAATGCTTGACTGTAATAGCCACTTCCATTATCTGTTTTAATCTGACTTGGAATACCCCGCATAGAAAAACAATGCAGGCAATGAGTAATTACATTTTTAGTTGCTTCTCCTGTTAAAAAACAGTTGCAACTAGAAAGCCTGAAAAGGTATCAATAGTCACATGTACATATTTTAATTTTCCAAAATCAGAAATATGAGTAACATCCATTTGCCATAATTGATTAGGTACAAGTCCTCAAAGATTAACACTACTCTGTGGCACAGATAGAAATGGAGGACATTCAGGACAAGTCTTTATAATTTGACGTGCACATTCTTGAGAAATACCAAACTGTTGTCTCAAGCTATTACTATTTTGATGATGTAAAGAATAGGATTGTTTGGCCACCGGGCAGTGGTGGCACATGCCTTTAATCCCAGCACTTGGGAGGCAGAGGCAGGTGGATTTCTGAGTTCAAGGCCAGCCTGGTCTACAGAGTGAGTTCCAGGACAGCCAGGGCTATACAGAGAAACTCTGTCTCAAAAAATCAAAAAAAAAGATTGTTTGGCCAATTGTTCCTGTGAACGGCCTATAATCTGCCAGGTATACAAATCTATTTTGCCACTGCCCTCACTAAGGGGTCTGGGTAATCCAATACAAGCTCTTAAATGTCCTATAAAGTAAGGAACACTACTTTCTCTTAAATTGAGTTGTATTTACATAAATAATTGCAAAATTTGAGAGTTAACAATATCTAAAAAAGGAACAGTTTCAAACAATTGTAAATCATGAGTTATATATTGGCTATTAGTATACAAATTAAAAGTTTGATTTTTTGAGCATTTCAAAAACAGCTACAGTGCGTAGTTCAATTATTTGTGCTGAAGCAGGGGAAAACTCAAGAGAATGAACATATAATCCAATTAAATATGCTGCCTTCCCATTAGATGAGCCATCTATAAATAAAGCAAGTGCATTTTTATGGGCTGCATGCATAGATTTACAGAAAATACAAAAGCATGCATAGAGGCAAATTGTAACAACTTGTCTTTTGGATAATGATTACCAATTTTGCCTGAAACATTTGCACATGCAATAGGTCAAATATCAGTATTCTGTAATAACCAATTTAATTGCTGTTTGGAATAAGGAGTAAATATTTCATCAAGTTCTTTCCCAAAATACTTCCATGATTCTGTCCTACAATTCTGTATTAACACAGCAACAGCTTCATAATAGGGTGTTCAAACTCTACTTGGAGATGAAGAAACATGAATCCACATTAATGGTTCCTTTTGACAAAGAACTTCTGTGGGTGCATGAGAAGTAGCAAGAATGCAAACAGCCAACAATTGATCATAGTCTGTATAATGTATCTGTTGTTGACTAATAGCTTCCTCTATTTTCTGCAAAGCTATTCATCCCTCATCAGTTAGTTGTGAAGGGGAATTAGGATTTGCATCCTCCTTGAGAATATCAAACAGAGGTTTAAGTCCTGTGGTAAGCTTAAGATGAGATATTAGCCAACTAACATCTCCTAACTGCTTTTGAAAATCATTTAAAGTAAGTAAATTATCTTTTCTTATTTGAATTTTCTGTGCCACAGTTTGTTTAACATATAGCTGATGTCTCAAATACTGAAAAAGATATTGTCTTTGAATCTTTTCTGGAGCAACAATTAATTCCCAAGATTATAAAGCTTGTAGTATAAGAGCAAAGGCTTGTAGTAAAACTCCTTCAGAGAGATCTGCTAATAAAATATCATCCATATAATGAATAATATACACAGAAGGATTCAAAATCCTAATCTCTTGTTTGAAGTAGTAACAATTTTTTGACCTAATGTAGGGCTGTTAGCCATTCCTTGAGGCAAAACTTTCCAATGGTATCACTTCATGGATTCTTTAAAATTACAAACAGGTACACCAAATGCAAAACTTTTACAGTCATCAGGATGCAAAGGAATAGTATAAAAACAATCTTTTCTATCTATGATAAGGTGCAGGTGTGCACGTGTGCCACAGCTGGTCGCTGGCTTGAGTGGTAGCGGGCTGGTGGGTAGTTGCTTTCAGAGAGGGTGGAGGAGTGGAGGGGAGAGAGGGGCGAAGAGGCACTCCAGAGTAAGGGGGGGTGGGGCGGGGAGCTGCACTGCCACCGCCTGGTAATCAGGGGTGGGAGATGGATAAGCCCGGGATGATGATGGGGGCTTGGGAGAAAGGAGAAGCCGTGATCCCCAGAGCAGCAGGACCAGGAAGGGGCCCGGCAGCTGCAGCGAGCTTGGCTTTAGAGGAGCTTCGGCCCTGCAGAGAGCATGAGCAGCAGAGTGCTGAGGGGAGGTAGGGACCGTGGCCGGACCGCTGCGGCCCTGGCGGCTGTGTCCCGCTGGAGAAAGACTGAGTATCCTGGAACAGCCCCAGCAACAGGCCTCCCGACGGCCCGGGGCATCAGCCCGTGGCCAGGAAGCCCACTATCTCCTGCTCAGGGCAAGAAGAATCGGCGACTCTAGTGTATAGACAAAAATAACAACAAATGAAAATCCCAAGTAAAAGAAAGAAGTTGATTCTGTTCTCCCTCAGGAAGTTTCCATTACTGCAACTAGACCTAGCTGGAGCTGTCGCAGTAGTAATAGCACCTCTATCTCTCGGGAGAATACTCGGAGGTCTATGTCCAAGACTGGTTCCTTGCAACTTATCTGCAAGCCAGAACCAATTACGGATCAACTTGATTATGCCATTCCAGAACATCCGTCTCCCGGTGGAATTAACAGTGATGAGGAAGTGGAGGAGGAAGAAATGTTAATCAGTGAAGAGGAAATACCATTCAAAGATGACTCAAGAGATGAGACTTACAAGCCCCATCTTGAAAGGGAAATCCCAAAGCCATGGAGAAAATCAGGGAAGGTGAAAGAAGAGAAAGAAAAGAAAGAAATTAAAGTGGAAGTAGAAGTAGAGTTGAAAGAAGATGGGAATGAAGTTAGGGAAGATGAGGAGCCTCCTAGGAAGAGAGAGAGAAGGCGAAAAGACGACCAAAGTCCACGGTTACCCAAAAGGAGAAAAAAGACTCCAATATGTCCGTCGTGAGATGGAAGGATGTGGGACTGTTCTTGCTCACCCTCGCTATTTGAAGCACCACATTAAATACTAGCATTTGCTGAAAAAAAAAAAAAGATATATGTCCTCATCCCTCCTGTGGACGACTCTTCAGGCTCCAGAAACAACTTTTGCCAAGCATCATACGTACTAGAGGTATTATATCTGTGAATATTGTGCTCAGGCCTTCAAGAGTTCCCACAATCTGGCAGTACACCGGATGATTCATATGGACAAGAAGCCGTTACAATGTGAGATCTCTGGATTTACTTGACAAAAAGCATCTCTTAGTTGGCACATGAAGAAACATGATGCAGACTCCTTCTACCAGTTTTCTTGCAATATCTGTGGCAAAAAAAAAAAAAAAGAAAGAAAGAAAGAAAGAAAGAAAGAAAGGAAGAAAGAAATTTGAGAAGAAAGGAGAGTGTAGTGACATAGCAAAAAGCCACCTGAGGTGCTGATTGCAGAAGCTCTGGCAGCAAATGCAGGCGCCCTCATCACCAGCACAGATATCTTGGGCACTAACCCAGAGCCCCTGACACAGCCTGCAGATGGTCAGGGGCTTGCTCTTCTTCCTGAGCCCTTGGGAAACTCAACATCTGGAGAGTGCCTACTGCTAGAAGCTGAAGGGATGTCAATATCATACTGTAGTGGGACAGAACGGGTGAGCCTTATGGCTGACGGGAAGATCTTTGTGGGAAGTGGCAGCAGTGGGACACTGAAGAGCTGGTCATGAACTTGGATATACTCGGTGCTACCACAGAGGTTCTGATTGAAGATACAGACTCTACTGGACCCTAGTGCACAGGAAGTAAAGGTAACTGAGCAACTAAACTGAGGGCAGATAGGTATGTTGTGAAATTCACAAAGAATCAATAAATAGTTTAAAAAAAAAAAAAAGTCCAGGCCCAGTTTCATTTGGTAACAAAATTTTACCAGATATTCAAAGGAGATCGACACTCAGTCATTCTTAAACTGTTTAAAAAATAGAAACAGATGAAGCACTACCCAAACTACTCCTACGAAGACAATATCACTCTCATATCCAAATCATGTAAAGACACAGCAACAAAGAACTACAGGCCAATATCCTTGATGAAGACAGGTTTAAAAATACTCAATAAAGTACCTGCAAACAAAGTAGAGATATACATCAAAAAAATTACCCACCAAGACCAAGTTGGCTTTATCCCTGAAATGGAAAGATGGTTCAACATATGCAAGTCAATAAATGTAATAAACTACACAAATTAACTTAATGAAAAAAAATCACATAATTATCTGAATAGATTCAGGAAGAGCCTTTGACTAAATTCAACATGCCTTTATGAAAAAAACGTCTTAGAAACCTAGGGTTAGAAGGAACACATATCAACACAATAAAAGCTATATACAGTCAACAAACAGCCAAACACCATCCTAAATGGAGAAAGGCTTAAAGCAGGCACACTGAAGTCAGGAATGAGACACGGATGTCCATTATCCACACTCCTATCCAACACTGTGCTCAAAGTACTCATTGGAGCAAAAAGGCAAGAGAAGGGAATCAAGTAGAAAATGAAGAAGACAAACTATCCCTATTTGAAATGATACGGTACTAGACATTAGAGATCCCAAAAATTCAACTGGCTATCCTTTATCTATAAAGGATTAAAAATTTAGCAACATAATATGATTCAAAATCAGCTTATACAATCAATAACTTTTTTATACACCAACAAGTCAGACATACAAAGAAGATCATGGATACTCTCCCACTTACAATAACCTTAAAGAAAATAAATTATCAGCTGGGTGGTGGTGGCACATGCCTTTAATCCCAGCCCTTGGAAGGCAGAGGCAGACAGATTTCTGAGTTCAAGACCAGTCTGGTCTACAGAGTGAGTTCCAGGACAGCCAGGGCTATACAGAGAAATGTAGAGTTAATATTGTAAAAATGACCATTTTACTAAAAGCTATTTATAGATTCAATATAATCAATCCCAATGAAAATCACCATCTCATTTTCCCCATAAGTAGAAAAAACTATGCTAAAATTCATATGGGAACTACAAAAGGCCTCAGCTAGCCAAAACAATCTGAGAGGGCTGGGGTTGGACAATGATGGAGGGATTGCAAAGCCAGATCTTAAGATATATTACAGAGCCATAGTGATAAAAAAACAATATGGTATTGGCATAAAGAGAGACATGTATATTTATGGAACAAAACTGAAGATCCAAACATGACCACATATAACTTCAGCCTCTTAACATTTGATAAATGCCAAAATTATAGGCTGCAAAAAGAAAGTATCTTTAACAAATTGTACTGGGAAAAAAATAGATGTCCACATGCAGATAAATGAAATTAAACCTGTGTCTATCTCCTTGCACAAAATGAATTCCCGGAACACTGAAGCTTAGAAGGCAGTTGGCTTAGTTAGTGTTTACGTTGCTGTGAAGAGACACCATGACCAAATGAACTCTTATAAGACAATATTAATTGGGGCTGGCTTATAGGTTCAAAGGTTCAGTCCATTATCATCAAGGTGGGAGCATGGCAGCATCCAGGCAGGCATGGTGCAGGAGGAGCTGAGATATAGGAGTTCTATATCTTCATTTGAAGACCACTAGGAGGAAACTGACTCCTCCCTGGTTAGGAGGAGGGTCTCATTGCCCAGCCTCACAGTGACACTCTTCCTCCAACAAGGCCACACCTACTCCAACAAGGCCACACCTATTCCAAAAAGGCCACAGCTTCTAACAGCGCAATCCTGGGCCAAGCATATTCAAACCACCACGGCAGTATTCTCTTTATATGAGGTACATGTAGGAAAGGACTTCATGAATTGGACTCAATTTGCCCAAGAACTAAGGACAACAATTGACAAATGGGAATTCATGAAACTAAAATTATCTGCAGAGCTAAAGAAAAAACCAACCAGGTGGATAGAAAGCTCACAGAACAGGAGAGATTTTTGCTGGCTATACATCTGACAGACGTTAAATATCCAGAATATCCAAAAAAAAAAAAAAAAATTCAGAAAACAAAGAGTCAAAAAAAAAATCTGAAAAACTGAACCTAGGACCTGTTCTTTTGATAGTTCTCAAAACAATAACAACAACAACAATGAGTAAGAAATGTCTCAAAATGTTAATCATACCTAGGAATGATGCAAACCATTAGGGAAATGCAAATCAAGACAACTTTTAAATTTACTCCTGTCCGAATGGCAAAGATAATGGCACAATCAATGCTGGAGAGGATGTATGGGAAAAGGGAACCATCATTCATTGGTGAGATTGCAAACTAGTGTAGCCACTATAGAAATCAGTGTGAAGAATTCCCAAAAAGGTAAAAATAAATCAACCATATGATCCAGCTATACCACTGTAGTGTGTAATTATTTAAAAACAATCCATGCTATCGCCTCCCTGTCTGGTGGTCTGCCCAAATTCCCACAGTTCATTTGCCACCCAACCCGTCCACGTTCTCAGCCATCCACTCCCTATGGCTAGGTGTCACAAATCTCCATGACCCAATAAAATAAAAACTCTAGAGGCTTATAACTTATCAGCTAGATTTATATCAGTAAATTCTCAACCCACAAAATGTCCACTGAAAGAACTCAAAACTCAATAGATACAAACACAAGCTACACTCCTAGATGGAAAAATTGCCCTACATTACTCTATTGCTATTCTATGATATTCACAGCTACCTGTGGCTATTTCAAGCCATGTGGATCCGGTTTGTTCTCTTCCTCCTCCATCTTTCTCTGTCCTTCTGTCTGTCCCCTGCGCTTGCTCTCTCTCTCTCTCTCTCTCTCTCTCTCTCTCTCTCTCTCTCTCTCAAACTCTTAGCTCCACCTACCTTTTTCATTGTCCAATCACAGACTCTAGCCTTATATTTCACCTGCCCTCGCCTGCATATGGACAGCAATCCACATACCACTCTTTGGCATGTGGCCAGGGGACACCACAAAATACACAGCCTTCATTGCTATTCTATTCATGTACAATAATAAGGAAATGGAACAACTTAAATGTCCTTTTGTTTTTTTTTCAAGACAGGGTTTCTCTGTGTAGCCCTGGCTGTCCTGGAACTCACTCTGTAGACCAGGCTGGCCTCGAATTCAGAAATCTGCCTGCCTCTGCCTCCCAAGTGCTGGGATTAAAGGCATGTGCCACCACTGCTGGGCAACTTAAATGTCCTTTAACCAACAGATGCATAATGAAATGTGGTTACATCTACACTGTGGAATACAAGTCAGTGGTAAAGAAAAATGAAACCATAAACTTTGCATGTAAATACATGGAACTAGTAAAGTTCTTATTGAGTGAGATACCCAGAAAGACAACTGTTGCATGTTCTGTCTCATTTGAGAGTCCTAGCTCCAAATCTTCAGATGCAAGTACATAGCCTATAGTAACTACAGAAACCAGGAAAGTAAAATAAACCATTGTCAGATTAGGGGGGTTGAGGGAAGCAATAGATGGGGGAAATAGCAAGGTACAAATAATCTGACCAGGAAAATGGAGAAAGAGGGGCTTCTATAGGAGAGGGAAGTAAATACAGAAGAAGGTGGAGGAGGGCAAAGGGGAATAGAGGGATACACATTATCTGATATCAGAAATGGGAGAAGGGCTCCTTAGGGAAGTAAGGAGGGTAAACACGAGAGGTCGGAGGTGCTAAAATAACAATGTGGGTGGCTGAAAAACCCACGGGAAATCATGTTGTTAACTATTTACCTAAAAATGCTATAATGTGCACAATTCATTACACACATACACACACACACACACACA
>JADRCD010175250.1:1027-17054 GCA_019843815.1 Montemys delectorum | reverse complement strand
TTCTAGGGTGTAGTTTTGCTCCTTATGTTGATATTTTCCATCTATTATCCTTTGGAGGGCTGGATTTGTGGAAAGATATTGTGTAAATTTTGTTTTGTCATAGAATATCTTGTTTTCTCCATCTATGGTAATTGAGAGTTTTGCTGGGTATAGTAGCCTGGGCTGGCATTTGTGTTCTTGTAGGGTCTGTATGACATCTGCCCAGGATCTTCTAGCTTTCATAGTCTCTGGTGAGAAGTCCGCCCTAATTCTGATAGGCCTACCTTTATATGTTACTTGCCTTTTTTCCCTTACTGCTTTTAAAAATCTTTCTTTGTTTAGTGCATTTTATGTTATTATTATTATGTGATGGGAAGAATTTCTTTTCTGGTCCAGTCTATTTGGAGTTCTGTAGGCTTCTTGTATGTTCATGGATATCTTTTTCTCTAGGTTAGGGAAATTTTCTTCTACAATTTTGTTAAAGATAATTACTGGCCCATTACATTGGGAGTCTTCACTCTCTTCTATTCCTATTATCCTTAGGTTTGGTCTTCTCATTGCATCCTGGATTTCCTGGATGTTTTAGGTTAGGAGCTTTTTGCTTTTTGCATTTTCTTTGACTGTTGTGTCAATGTTTTCTATGGTGTCTTCTGCCCCTGAGATTCTCTCTTCTATCTCTTGTATTCTGTTGGTGATGCTTGCATCTATGACTCCTGATTTCTTTCCTAGGTTTTGTATCTCCAGGGTTTTCTCTCTTTCTGATTTCTTTATTGTTTCTATTTCCATTTTTAGATTCTGGATGGTTTTGCTCATTTTCTTCACCTGTTTGATTGTGTTTTCCTGTAGTTCTTTAAGGGATTTTTGTGTTTCCTCTTTAAGAGCTTCTAGATGTTTACCTGTATTCTCCTGTATTTCTTTCAGGGTGCTCTTTATGTTTTTCTTAAGGTCCAGTATCATCGTCATGATAAGTGATTTTATATCTGATTCTTGTGTTTCCGGCATGATGGTGTGTACAGGACTGGCTATGGTGGGAGAATTGGGTTCTGATGTTGCCAAGTGACCTTGGTTTGTGTTGTTTATTTTCTTATGCTTGCCCCCCGCCATCTGATTATCTCTAGAGCTACCTGCCCTTGCTAATTCTGACTGGAGTCAGACTGTGATCTTAGTTGTATCAGAACTCCTCAGAGTCAGGCAATCTCTGTGACACTGTGATTTTGGGATCCTGTGACCTTGGGCTTGTTAGAGCACCTGGGAGTGCAACAGCTTCCTCTGGGTGTTGTGGGACTGGTTGTAGAGCTTGCGCCCTAGGTCCTCTCAGGACACCAGCCCAGAGAGACCGGAAAGAACCTGAGCCACTCTGCTGGAGGAGTTCCTGTGTGCCTGGTCTGGCAGGTCCCAGTTACTCCTGGTGTTGGGACAGATGTTGGGTCCCCCTCACCTCTGATCCTGAGAGTTTCAGAGTGCCTGGGAGTGGAGCTTCCTCTGGGTGTTGTGGGACTGGCTGCAGAGCTTGTGCCCAAAGTCCTCTCAGGACACCAGCCCAGAGAGACCGGCTCAAACAACTTTTATAATACTCATTATTATTATTATTATTATTATTATTATTATTATTATTATTATAATATTTTATAAATTTTAAAGAATATGATAAAATAAAAAAATGAAAAAAGAGAAAGGAAGAAACAGGCTGAGTGGAGTGAGGGAGAGATGATAGATGTATAGGTAGGTAGATAGATAGATAGATAGATAGATAGATAGATAGATACTACCCTGCCATTTCTGGAGATAGTTCTCGCTACAATGTGGGACCTGGGGATCAAACTCAGGAGGTCAGGCTTGGCTGTAAATGCCTTTGCATTGAGCATCCTCACCCCATTCCCCTCACAATACTCTTTCTGGAGACAAATGAAAAACCACAAGCCAAGGAGGGTGGAAGCCAAAAGATTCTTTCCTTCGGCTTCTAAAGGGTACAGATACCACCAGAACCTTAATTTTAGACCCCAGGACCCAGGGCTCTGACTTTCAGAGCATCATACTGTGCTCTTGCAACTCAAGTGTGTGTCAGCTCACACAGCAATCACAAGACACTTAGCTACTATCTCCTTCCACCCTCTGCCCTCAGGAACCTGGGCTTGAGTGTAGAGCTGATACCTTGTCTTTCCTTGTCTCATCTTCCTGTCCATAGCCGATGTAACCCAAGTGTTCTTGCTTTATTCTCTAAACTTATTCCTTTTTACACATTTGAACGTTATCCTGGCCAATGACCAGCTTGTGTGGTACCAGTGACATAAAAATACTGGCTTGAGTCTATGGTGCATCATATTGTTCCAAAGGTCAGAGTCTGGGAGATGGAGTTAAGGTAGTTGTGAACAGCTGGACTGGGTGCTGGACCAGAGCACAGGCTCTCAGATGGAGTACTAAGTGCTCTTAAACATATCACCAGCACTGGGTTAATTTCTCCTGAGATGAGGTCTCACTATAAGGTCCAGGCTGGCCTCCAACTTTCAGACCTCCAGCATTAGTCTTCCATCTTGAGTGCTAGGACCTCAATGCTTTACCATCGTGTCTATCTCAGAACAAATCCTCTCCTTTTGAAAATGTAAGTAGTATTTTAAATTTGTTTTTTGAAAATTTTATATATGTAGCCACTCTCCTCTAACCCTCCCCAGGCAACCCAAACTCATCTCAACCCTAATTTCATATCCTATTTTTCCAATATATATATTTCCAATCATATATATATAATATATATATTATTTCATATTTGATTACATGAGAATAGGAGAAATCAATCAATTATACAATTATTAAAAATTACTAGATTGTGTGGTCTTGCTTAATATTACAGATTGCAAGTCCATGCATTTTTTGCTAATTTTGTGATTTCAGTTTTTAGAAATGAATAATATTATTCCCTTTTCTATGTGCACCTGATTTTCATTATCGATTCACCTCTGGATGAGAAGCCAGTACAATGTATAGAAAAGACATCAAGTCGGGTAGTATTTTGTGAAGGACACATAAGTCGTGAAGGGGGATAGAAAGCTGATTGTTTCAGTTTTAACTCTGTTGTGTATCTGTTTGTGTGGTGGGAAATGCATAACAAAGTATTGGCAGTGAGAACTTGATATCCAGACATGTGCCTCCACACTGCTGCAGCCTTAGGTCTGGCTCATCTCATTTGTGATACTTTTCAATCACAAGTTCTTCACAATAAAGTGATTTTTTATTATAAATAATTAAAAAGAACTTAAGAGAAATTGAAGATGAATAGACATTTGCTTATATCTTTTCAGAAGTGTTCAAAACCTCTGTTTTGAAGGAAGCCATTTGGTCACAGTGGGTGCCAGCTGGGCGGTGCTAATGCAGCCTTCATGGGGCTGGGTTGGTTCCTGTGAGGGTGAGTGTGTTCCCTTCTGTGTTTTGCTTCCTGTCTCATTATGCGATCTCTTTTGTATGTGTTTCTACTATTGGATGCCATCTGTCAAAAGGTCCTCATACAAGCTGAGCACAAGTCAGAAGAATCAGAATCACAATCTAGGCAGACCTTTACCTTGTGGTGTGCTCAGTCTTGGAGATTTTGTGATAGCAATACAAAGTGGGCCAAAACACACGAACTCCTTCATAACATCCTTCAAACATCCTCACAACCTTAGTGAGCAAATGTACCAAGGCATAGTGATGAGGAAGAAGGCCCATGCCACCATGGCCGAGTCTCAGTGGACATACACTGGCACATTCTTTTTTTCCTGCATATGAGAATCAAACCACTAAGTTCAGCTCATACTCAAGAACAGAGGAGTGAAGCCCAGCTGCTCGAATAAAGACGTGTCAGAGAATATCCAACATGTGATCAAAGTGCACAATATATTTTTATTATTTTATTAGATATTTTCTTTATTTACATTTCAAGTGTTATCCTCTTTCCTGGTTTCCCCTCTGAAAATCCCCTATCCCATCCTCTTCCTCCTTGCTTTTATGAGACCATTGTGGATGTCAAGAAGCGCTTGCTGACAGGAGCTGGATATAGCTATCCTCTGAGAGGCTCTGCCAAGCCTGACAAATACAGAGGTAGATGCTCCCAGCCAATGACTGGACTGAGCATGGGGTCCCCAATGGAGGAGTTAGAGAAAGGTCTGAAGTTGCTGAAGGGGTTTGCAGTCCCAGAGGAGGAAAAACAATATGAACCAGCCAGACCCACCTGAGTTCCCAGGCACTAAATTACCAACCAAAGAGTACACGTGGAGGGACCCATGGCTCCAGTTGTACGATGTATTTAAATGAAGATGTCATTACAGAGCCGATGGCTTAGTTAGTGAGGTCCATCTGTCTAGCAAGTACGAGGACATGAGAGAAATCCCAGGCATATAGAACAGTTATGCATGGCGATGCATGTGTCCGATCCCAGCCCTGGGGATGCAGAGAGAGAAGGCTTCCTGGAACTCATAGGGGTTATGGCTACCCATATGAGACCTGCCTAAGATCAAGCCAGCCAGACTTCTAGCAGAGATGAAGTCCTACTCTTACCGAGGGGTGACTGGCAGGTGCTGCGTGCTGGGAAAGGAGAAACAACCATTTTAGGGTGTGGGCAATGGTTGGGTGGCCATGCTTCTCTGTGTGCCTTGCATACATGCATAAAGCAGCATTAACTAGACTTAGTGGCTTATAAAAAAAGACAGCTGGATGAGGGTGTGTTTGGGGGCTGTGGGAGAAGGAAAATAGGGGTGGATATGATCATATTTCATTGCATGAATACAGTTCTCATGGATAAAGAAAATTTACTTTAAGAAGAGAAGTAGAGATGAAAATACAAATGCTTAGTAGTGGCTGTGAGTTGGCCGTGTCCCTGTAGGTGCTTGGTTGTGGTTCCCACAGCACTGGTGCTTGTTTGGGGGAAATCCTCTTTGTGGCTATTTGGGTTTCTGGGACCATATTCAGCGTTGAATGATCAGACATGCCTTAAAAAGTCTCAAGGGAGCTGGGCATGGAGGCCATGCCTGTCTAATCCCAGCACTTGGGGGTAGCTGGTGGGGGTGGCGAAGCAGGTATATCCCTGTGAGTTTCAGGCCAGGCTGGTCTACCTAGTGAGTTCCAAGGCAGCTAGGCTACAGAGACACCAGCACCTCATTGAAGAGATGCTCTGGTGACAATTTCAGTGAAAAGGAAGAAACTAACCCAAGAAAGCTGCTGTGCCATGTGGCCACTCTAGCTAAGAAAAGCTGCCATCTTAAGTAAGGGTCTAGGAAGTTACAATTAACCCAGTGTGAGCAGCCTTCACATCAGAGTTATCTGTTTGCTTGGGAGAAACACGGAAAGGGGTTGGGAGATGGCTCAGTGAGAGAAAATGGTTGCTGCGAAACCCCGATTGCCTGCTCTGATGCTTGTGCCTTGTGCCTGTGATCCTAGCCATTTATACATACAATGAAATGCTCACCATACTTGGCTGAGTGCCAGTTTCTTATCTGGAAAATAAGAGCAATATTCAGCTGAGCTAGCTCATATTGATTGCCAATTTGACAGGATCTAGACTCACCTGGGGAACAAGCCTCTTCTCACACCTGTGAGGTGGGGTAGGCTTTGGCTGTGCCTGATTATCTTAATTAGGTTAATTAAGGTGGCAAGGACCATGCTAACTGAGGATCTTGATGCACAGCAAGGAGACAGTAAGCTGAGTACAGGCATTCATTGCTGTTTCCCTAGCAACTGCAGATGCTGTTTGTTTGCCATCCCTATCATGATGGATTGTATCCTCAAACCACAAGCCAAGATAAATGCTTCTCTAAACTGCTTTGTTGACACATTTTTAACTGTGTTTTTACAGGGGCAGGAGACACTTGTGTACCATGGCATACATGTGAAGGTCAGAGGAAAAGCGGGATTAGGGTTTCTGCTTCCACCATGTGGGTTGCATGGATCTCAGGTTGTCAAACTAGGTGGCAAATACCTTTACCTGCTGAACCATCTCTAGCTCTTATCAAAGTATTTTCTCACAGCAACTAAAGCCCCGTTGAATGGCTAATGCATGGCATGTACTCAATGAACAGCACTGACCCTGGTCACTGGATGTGAATGGTGTTGATAGTTTGGGCACTTGAGGGGAGGTAATGGTTTGTTCTTCTCACTGTGGAAATCAAACAAAAAGATCCAGGGAACACAGACTGTAGTTACAAGTGTTCCCCAGGTGGGAGTGGAGCTAATGTCTAAGAGGAGACCTGGAAAATCTCCAGCCCTGGATTCCAGCCTAAAGAATGGTGCTCCCACATCTGGAGTGGGTCTCACCTCACTGAGCCTAATATAGACAGCCCCTCACAAGCCTGCCCCCAGGCTAATCTAATCAAGGTCATCCCTCACAGGCAAGCTCAGAGTCACATCTCCTTTGCCATTCTGGATTTTATCAATTAAGCTCAGCAGAAAGAGGATGCTAGCCAAAGTAAGATTCACACAGATGCTACAAACTTTAAGGAGAACTGGATTCTGAAAAGGGACTTTTCACATTCTTCCAGTTCTAGGATTCCTTCCATGTTTAGAGTGTGTGTGTGTGTGTGTGTGTGTGTGTATGTGTGTGTGTGTGTATTTATATGTGTGCATGTCTGTGCATGTGTTCCTGTTTGTGTGTAAGTATGTGTGTGTGAGTGTGTGCAAACATTTATGTGTGAATGAGTATGCACATCTTTGTCTGTCCACGAGCATGTGTGTACATGCTGCATTCAAGTGTGGAGATCAGAAAACAGCCTCAGGGCTGGGTCTTCACCTTCCACATTATTGATTCAGTCCATCTTGTTTATGCTGCTCCATACTCCAGGCCAGCTGGCCCAGGAGCTTCCAGCAGATTTTCCTGTCTCAGCTCCCATTTTTTTGTTTGTTTTTTTGAGACAGGGTTTCTCTGTGTAGCTCTGGTTGTCCTGCAACTCACTCTGTAGACCAGGCTGACCTCGAACTCAGAAATCCGCCTGCCTCTGCCTCCGAAGTGCTGGGATTAAAGGAGTGCGCCACCCCCGCCCGGCTCCATCTCCCATTTTGCTAAAAGGATGCTGAAGAAGCTGGGATCCCAGCACTCAGGAGGCAGAGTCTGAGGCTAGCCTGGTCTACTTAGTGAGTTCCAGGACAGCCAGGGCTACATAGTGAGACTGTCTGAGCATACCAGCCATTTTCATCTTCATTAGACCAGCCATGACTCCATTCCATGAAAGACTATGGAAATGGGCCCTACTAACATTCTCTCACAGAATGGAGGTGAATATGATCAGAGTAATTAAGATGTGTATGAAAATGTCATCAAGTCCATCATTATACATAGTAGATATATACTAACAAGATATTTAAATTTGTACATTATTATCACAGAGGACCTTCAGCTGTAGCATGTGTTTGTGCAGCTAGGGACTGTCACTGCTGATGCTGTGGTGAAAGTGATCATGAGCCTGTCCCATCTGGGAGAATGCTATGTAGAACTGTGGAGATGTGTAGGAGGGATGGAGGGTAAGCCTGACTCAGTCATCAGACCTCAGGGCTTAGCCTCTCCCTCCTATGCCTCTTTGACAGCTGTGCCCCAGCTGCATGTGGTCCTGAAGGTGCTAGAGCATATAGAGGCTAATTTTGTCATTATGGGGAAGCTGTCATCTATTGAAGGGTGAGATGTTTATGTTGGTGAGGTTGCTTTGGGGTCACCTATGAAAGTCACCTTCATTCATTCTTTTGTAACTAAATCCAATAAAATCATTGCATCACCAAGTTGGACTTTGGTAGAATTGTCACTTTGGTGTGTCATTGGTGCTCTGTCTGGAGTGAGTAGATGTTAGTTCATGACTTCCCAGGAGAGATTTATATAATGATGTAAAAAAGTGGAGCTCAGAGCTAGCTAGTTTTCATAGTCCTGAAAGGTGTTATGGCAGCTGCTGGGTGACAAAAGACATAGCCTACCCAGCTGTGAATTCTGCCCATGAGGCTGACTTTACCAGCGAGAGGTCTCCATTTGCACAGTAGTGGCTCTGATGTTATGAGGTAACCAACTTCTGTCTGGTTGGATCTGAGGTCCATTTCACAATCCATGCCTGGTACTGTAAGTTCATCAAAACCCTAAGGCTGGAGAAGTCATTGGTCATCAAGGGCACGGAATAGTGTTGCTTGGTTTTCTTGATACAGCATCAAGCTCTCTTTGTAAGTATTTATGTTTATGTCTATGGACAAAATGCCACTCTGGGCTTTGGACTGAGAAGTCTTTCATGAATTGTGATAAAAGCAGAGACTCATGGCTGCACAGGGTGCTGAGAGGGACAGATGAGTAATCAGATCGGCATAAGACATTCACAGCATCCCTTCTAAGGGTCCAAGCACACTGCTAAGAGAGGACAGGAGAATGTAAGTGCTGAACAATAGGGAGAAGGGCTGTGAAAGTCACCCCCAGGGAAGACACAGCCACTTTAATCATGGTCCTACAGCAATTGTGAATGCACATAGTGTGTCTGCAGAGTACAGGACAGATGGAGGAGGAGCTTGGGCCTTACTCCTCACTGCTGAACTATTTGCTACAGATTCAGAGAAATGAACAGTTATTGACTTCATTTGTGTACCCACTGATGACCCCAACAGGCTCCAACATACAGCCTCAATCCAGAGGGAACCTGGTCAAGCTAGATGGCCACAAAGAAAACCCCAAAATCATGAGTCTGGGAAAGATAGTAGGGATAGAGTGGGATAAGGGATGGAAAGAAAATAAGAGTAAGGAAGAGAAATTGTCAAATAAGAGAAATAATCAGTAAAAATGGGGAAAAAGTAAGGTTCAGAAAGGTGAGTCACCTCCTGTGGATACCTTGGGTACGCTACCAAACATCAGGATTTGATAACACTTCTTGACAACAGGTCTTATTGGCCAGACAGTGTTCCGAGCATTTCTCACACCAGGCTGTGCTCCAGGCATGTAAGGACCAGGGGGTCAAGTCTATTGCATCTCTCTGTGCTGGGGAGTCAAAGTCTAACCATTGAGACTACTAACCATGTGCTCTGGGTATGGGGTCAGCCTCTGAGCCCCTAAAGAAAACTGGCTCTCAGTTATGCAGAAGCCACCAACTGTCCATCTGTCCATGCTGGAAGGCCAACTGGCCTCGTCCTGTGTAGCAGCTATACCTGCTGTGGGTTCATGAGTGCTGTGGTCCTGTCATGTCTTGAAGATGCTATCTGCTCCAGTCTTTCCTGATATCTGGCTCTTAAGTCTTTGGGGCTTCTCTTCTGTGATGGTCTCAAGTCTTGGGGAGGTGACATAGTATTATAACAGTACCCGACCTTAGCATGACTTTCTCTTACCCAGTGATGACTGTCACAAAATAAAATATGAAACCAGATATGTGAGAACTGCAGCAGTCACTTTAGCTGAAGTGATTTGAGCTAAAGCCAGGTACCTCAGCCCAGAGGAAAGAAACCGATGGACCTGACACAGGTTCTCAGGTGGGGAAAAGGAAAGTCCTCCACCATGTGTGTGGATAGCGGTTATGCTTTTCCTGCCAGGCATGCCCACGGCACGCTCTACACAAAAGGGGATTCTCCATCACTGCTGGGAAAGGACATTAGGAACATTGGCCTTCCTAGAGGCCCTTTGCCTTCTATGAATTGCTGTCCTTCATGTGGGTCACTGACCTGGCTGCCCAACAAAGGGCCCTGTTATAAATGTCACTTTTATTTTCTTAGATGAAGGAAGGAGACACACTGGTTAGGTTGAGCCCAGAGCATTCGTTCTTTGTTCTAAGTATCCCTAGGCCTGGAATCTTCTAGCTTGCATACAATCTAATCTTCCAAGCTGAGGTTTCTCACTGAATTGTTCTCCTTTGAATAACTGATGCTGAGCTTCATGAGCTGAACTGCACTGACTAAATGAACTGAATGGAACTGCATGAATGCAACTGCACTCGATTGAACTGAGTTAACTCTTTCCCTGCAGAATGCAACTGCACTTGACTGAACTGAGTTAACTCTTTCCCTGCACTGCTCTTAATTAGTGTCTCTTTCCTGTTCTTGTGAGACTTAGGTGTATCTTATTTCTGATTTCTTTTGTCAAATATTTCTGATTCATCATTTTGCCCCTGAATTAGATGTAATTGTTTCGGAATAAAGGTGTGTACTAAAGGTGTGTATGCATTCCAGCCACAGGGATTAAAAGAGTGTTGCGTGTCTGCATTCCAGCCAGTTCACACAAATCTAGAAAATCTTTGGATGGAATCCCTTGCCAGAGCAGCAGTGTTACTAGATTAAAATTCCTTTACATCTTCCCCCTTCCTGGTTAAGCTAAGAATTGTACTCAGTTTAACTATTGCAATAGAAGCAACTATAAATTCCACAAACTTAACATTCAGAATGTCCGTATGAAGATCCATTGATGCGGTAACCCTTCCTAACTGCAGCCCTGATCATCTGACCTTCAGCAAATGACCATTTCAGCATCAAGCTTTTCCAGTCTGTCAGTCTGATGAATGATCTGTCCTGTTGGTTTGTGGAGCTGTCCCTATGAAGTGACTATCAGCTTTTTGCATTGTCTACATTGTTGTCTTTCTGCATCTCTTCCTTCCTTGAGTTGTGCCTTTCATATGGAAGCTTCTCTTACCTGGACCAGACAGATCTTTATAAAATTTGATGGAACCCATAGTCATTCATAGGCAAAAATCTCTCCTTCAGTGTTACATATTCCCTGACTTCCATTCTGATATTAAAACATCTTTAAAGTGTACAGGTTGGTCTAATTCAGCAGTTTTCCTATAATCCAGTATTTTCAGCTAATCTTATTCCCTCTTTCCGTTTATCAAGGTACAATCAGATATTTTTGAATCCACAGATGACCTAGACACTTCAGCACTTAACATTCCATGCCTGCCTCTGTGCCAACAAGCTGGGCTTCTTACCCATTTAAACACAGAAACAATCAAATCATATTAGATAAGATGTAATATACAGTGTTAGTTAAAATAGGTATCCATTATCTGAGATTGAAGGAATGTTAATCTGAGCTCCCCATTGTAGTAAGATCTCTTCCCATAGGTTTATGGCTACGTCTGCCACATAAGGCTGTATGTAGTCTTCCTGTTTGACCTTCTGGTCACACATTTCATTTGTCTTACACTTTGTTTTACTTGGGATAATGTTTTAATCTCTACAAACTGTGTAGATACCTTTTGAAGGTGCCAATGAGGGTTTCAAGATTCCTATGAGATTATAGTTACATCAGCTCCTGCTTTCACTAAACCTTCAATTTCAATACCATTTAATTTTAATTTACATTTTGATCTCTGGTCAGCGAACACCCTTAGGGAGTTTCCAGTATTTAAAGGATTATCTCATATGGAGTTTGCCATAGGTGAGGGCTTGTCTCATATATTGATTGCTGATCTTCATTCATTAGTCCAGTGCCTACCACAGACCCTGGAAGGATCTAGAAAAGTCTCTAGGAGAACCTTGCCTAATATTCCTTTTCAGTTTAGAAAAATCAATGTCCCTTAGGATTAACTACACCTCTTTAGATCAGGATGAGTTCACAACTTGACTCATTCACTAAGATCAGTGGGGAATGTTACAGGGCCCCAAGACCTCAGCATGACTAACTCCATGTGGAAGTACTATTCAGTATGTAAAACTCAGCACTAGACAGCACCACATGCGAAAATGAGAAGAAAGGCCCAATGTTTCAGACCCGTAGATCTGGGAAAGTATCTAAATGCACTAAATGCACTAATCTTGCTTTTTAGCTTTTATAATTCTGCTTCTGGCTAACTGTTCTTGTTAAATGAAGTATGCCAACCCAGAATATGAAAGCTCAACATGAAAAAGGCTTGAGCATACACTGGGATCCTGAACTCCCAGGGTAGTTGCAGGCTAGCTAATAAACACTTTCCATTGGTTTGAATCTGTTTTTGAGCAGTCGTCTTGATGAATACCCCCACAACAATAAAGATACCACATTTGTGGCTAAGCACATCACTGACACCTTCTCTGCACTTTGACAGTTGTGAGTTTCTGTGTACAAAGAGACTTCTACAACAAGGTGTGAGTGCTGCCAACCATGATGGTGTCACCAGTAAGAATGCCATACCAGTCTGGCACAATGCTGTTTTTGAAGCCTTCAATGGTGATCACAGCAAATTAAAACATGTTTCTTAGAAGATACTGACTGGGCATGATAACAGGTCTAGCTGTGATGCAGTCTGAGCATATTCATGCCCTTGTTGCTAACATGTTTCTTCTGCTCATTCCAGCCACTTCCCATCAACTCTTCCTTTTTTTGGTGACCCAGTGGATTTCTTTTTATAATTTTTTATTGGTTATTTTATTTATTTATTTTCAAATGTTATACCCCATTCCTGTTTCATCTCCACAACCCCCCTATTACCTCACTCATATCCCCTCCTTCTATGAGGGTGCTCCTCCATCCACCCACCCACTCACTGCTCAGTGCTCTAGCATTCTCCTATCCTGGGGCATCGAGCCTCCACAGGACCAAGGGCCTTCCCTCCCTTGTTGATGTCAGATAAGGCCATCTTCTGCTACCTATGCAGTTGTGCCGTGGGTCTCTCCATGCATACTCTTTGGTTGGTTGGTCCCTGGGAGCTCTGGGGGGTGGTGAGGTTAGTTGATATTGTTCTTCCTATAGGGTTGCAAATCCCTTCAGCTCCTTCAGTCTTTTTCCTAACTCCTCCATTGGGGTCCCCATGCTTAATCTGATGGTTGGCTGGGAGCATCCACATCTGTATTGGTCAGACTCTGGCAGAGCCTCTCAGGAGACAGATATATCAGGCTCCTGTCAGCAATAGTGTCTGGGTTTGGTGTCTGCAGATGGGATGCATCCCTAGGTGGGGTAGTCTCTGGATGACCTTTCCTTCAGTCTCTGCTTCACTCTTTGTCCCTGCATTTCCTTTTGACAGGAACAACTCTGGAATAATATTTTTGAGATGAGTTGGTGGCTCCATCCCTCAACCCAGGGCTGTGCCTATCCACTGAATATGGTTTCTACAGATTATCTCTCTCCTTTATTGGATATTTCAGCTAATGTCATCCTTGTTGGGTCCTGGGAATCTCTTCAGTCCCTAGCATCTGGGACTTTCAAATGGCTATTCCCAGTTCCCCCTCACCCACTACTCCATACCTCCATTCAAATTCATGACCCTCTGTACTTTTTCTCCCCTGTCTCCTCCCACACCTGATCCTGCTCCACTTCCCCCCTTTCTCCCTCCTAGATCTCTCCCTTCCTCTACCTCCCATGATTATTTTCTTCCCCATTCTGAGTAGGACCGAAGCATCCACACTTTGGTCTTTTCTTCTTGGGATTCATATGGTCTGTGAGTTGTATCATGGGTATTCTGAACCTTTTTTTTTTTTTTTTTTTGGCTAATATCCACTTATCAGTGAGTACATAACATGTGTATTCTTTTGTGACTGGGTTACCTCACTCAGGATGATATTTTCTAGTTCCATCCATTTGCCTGCAAATTTTGTGAAGTCAGTGTTTTTAATAGCTAAGTAGTACTCTATTATGTAAATGCACCACATTTTCTGTATCCATTCCTCTGTTGAGGGACATCTGAGATCTTTCCAGCTTCTGGCTATTAAAAATAAGGCTGCTATGAACATAGTAGAGCATGTGGCCTTGTTATATGTTGGAGCATCTTCTGGGTATATGCCCAGGAGTGGTAAAGCTGGGTCCTCAGGTAGCACTATGTCCAATTTTCTGAGGAATCACTAGACTGATTTCCAGAGTGGTTGTACCAGCTCGCAATCCCACCAGGAATGGAGAAGTGTTGCTCTTTCTCCACATCCTTGCCAGTATCTGCTGTCACCTGCCATTTGATATTAGCCATTCTCATTGGTCTGCGGTGGAATCTCAGGGTTGTTGTGATTTGCATTTCCCTGATGACTAAAGATGTTGAACATTTCTTTAATTGCTTCTCAGCCATTTGAGATTCCTCAGTTAAGAATTCTTTGTTTAGCTCTGTACCCCATTTTTAACAGGGTTATTTGGTTCTCTGGAGTCCAACTTCTTGAGTTCTTTGATATTTTGGATGTTAGTGCTGTATTGGTTGTTGGGTTGGTAAACCCTAACCCTAACCCTGTGGGTTGCTGTTTTGTTCTATTTGCCTTACAGAAGCATTGCAAATTTATGAGGTCCCATTTGTCAATTCTTGATCTTAGAGCCTGAGTCATTGGTGTTTTGTTCAGGACATTTTCCCCTGTGCCAATGTGTTCGTGGTTCTTTCTCACTTTCTCTTCTATTAGATTCAGTGTATCTGGTTTGATGTGGAGGTCCTTGACCCATTTGGACTTGAGCTTTGTACAAGGAGATAGGAATGGATCAATTTTTATTTTTCTATGTGATAACTGCCAGTTGAACCAGCACCACTTGTTGAAAATGCTGTCTTTTTTCCACTGGATGGCTTTGACTTATTTGCCAAAGATCAAGAGACCATAGGTGTGTAGGTTCATTTTTGGGTCTTCAATTCTATTCCATCGATCTACCGGCCTGTCTCTGTACCAATACAATGCAGTTTTTATTATATTTCTCTGTAGTACAGCTTGAGGTCAGGGATGGTGATTCCCCCAGAAGTTCTTTGATTGTTGAGAATGATTTTCGCTATCCTGGTTTTTTTTTTGTTATTTCAGATGAATTCCAGAGAATTGCTCTTTCTATGTCTGTGAAGAATTGAGTTGGGATTTTGATAGAGATTGCATTGAATTTGTAGATTGCTTTTGGTAAGATGGCCATCTTTCCTTCTTCTGAGGTCTTCTTAGATTTCTTTCTTCAGAGACTTGAATTTCTTGTCATACAGATCTTTCAAGTGCTTGGTTAGAGTCACACCAAGGCATTTTATATTATTTGTGACTATTGTGAAAGGTGTCATTTCTTTCTTAGCCCATTTATCCTTTGAGTAGAGGAAAACTGATTTGTTTGAGTTAATTTTATATCCAGCCACTAGGTTGAAGTTGTTTATCAGCTGTAGCAGTTCTCTGGTGAATTTTTTTTAAGGTTACTTATGTATACTATCACACCATCTGCAAGTAGTCATATTCTGACTTCCTTATTTCTAATTTGTATCCCTTTGATCTCCTTTTGTTGCCTAGTTGCTCTGGCTAGAATTTTGAGTACTATACTGAAATGATAGGGGGAAAGTGGACAGCCTTGTCTAGTCTCTGATTATAGTAGGATTGCTTCAAGCTTCTCTCCGCTTAGTTTGATGTTGGCTATTGGTTTGCTGTATATTGCTTTTATTATGTGTAGATATAGGCCTTGAATTCCAGATCTTTCCAGGACTTTTATCATCAAGGGGTGTTGGATTTTGTCAAAGGCTTTTTCAGTATCTAATGAGATGATCATGTGTTTTTTTCTTTGAGTTTTTTTATATAGTGGATTATGTTGATGGATTTCTGTATATTGAACCATCCCTGCATCCCTGGTATGAAGCCTACTTGATCATGGTGAATGATCATTTTAATGTGTTCTTGGATTTGGTTTTTGACACTTTTATTGAGTGTTTTGCATTGATATTAATGAGGGAAATTGCTCTGAATTTCTCTCTTTTTTTTTGGTTGGGTCTTTGTGTGGTTTAGGTATTAGTGTAACTCTGGCTTCATAGAACATATTGGGTGGTGTTCCTTCTGTTTCTATTTTATGGAATAGTTTGAGAATTATTGGTATTAGGTCTTCTTTGAAGGTCTGATAGAATCCTGCACTAAGCCATCTGGGCCTGAGGTTTTTTTGGTTGGGAGACTTTTAGTGATTGCTTCTATTTCTTTAGGGGTTATGGGGGCCGTTTAGATGGTTTATTTGCTCCTCATTTAATTTTGGTACTTGGTATCTGTCTAGAAAATAATCCATTTTACCTATATTTTCCAGTTTTGTATTAGGATCTGATGATTTTTAAAAATTTCTTCAGTTTCTGTTTGCTGGGGACCAGCCCAGGCGGGGAGTTCTCCTCTTTTTTGTTGGTTCTTCTTGAGGCAGCAGAAGGGGAAGAGCGTAGGCAGAGGGTAAGTGTCTTAGTCAGGGTTTCTATTCCTGCACAAACATCATGATCAAGAA
>JADRCD010175249.1:0-38297 GCA_019843815.1 Montemys delectorum | reverse complement strand
CCCCAGATGACCTTGAACTCATAGAGCTTTCTATGTTAATCCTGTGGGATTGGTAGCCACTATTTCTCAAGGTCTCCATGCCAAGATTCAGGTCAGAAACTTGTATCTTTCAGCCTCCAGATTAGGGCCACAGGTGAGCCTTCTAATTCTGGATTGTAATTCATTTCAGACGTAGTCAAGTTGAGAACCACGAATAGCCACTACAAATATTATAGAAACTTTTTGAAAGCATAATTATCAGGAGAGCTTCTGTCTTTTATCTGAAGAGAGTGTTGACTGTATATTCTGGGATCTGTGTGTATATCAGAGTACGAGCTGATTTACTTTATAGTCAGTGAAAAGGACATCAGGACTACAGAAGTCATTTTCTACTGCTGTGCTTATTGGTATTTCAGGTTTATGGGGATTCTACTCTTGTATCTAGCTGTGATTGGCATAGGCAAAGATAGTTGATGTTCATGAAACTTTCTCTTTTGCAACTTCTTTTCCTTCCATAATGCCAAGAGCACCAAGGCCTTCTGATGATTAGGAATATAATGAATTAGTACATATTAAATACCATGAACTAGTTCATTAAGAAATTTTAGGACTGAGGGGGGACCAGCCAGGAGGCACAGGCCTCAAGACTTGCAGGAGAATCAGCAGGGTGGCAGTGACAGGATCCTCTCAGCTTCTGAGTGACAGAACTGGATCAGCAACCATCTCTGCCCCTTCCCTGCTAGTGGAAGGCCTGCCTCCAGGGCAAGCTTCAGCCCAGAGACTCAGGCAGGACCAGCAGGGAGGCACAGGCCTCAAAAGTCACAGAGAAGTTGCAAGGTGGCAGGGACAGGACAAGCTCTAGTCAGAGACACCAAGCATCTATCACCAGAGATCAAGATATGGCAAAAGGCAAACGCAAGAATCCTACCAAAAAAAACAAGACTTCTTGACTTCATCAGAACCTAGAACTCCCACCATAGCAAGTCCTGGATATCCCAAAACACTGGAAAAGCAAGATTTGGATCTAAAATCATATCTCACAATTCTGATAGAGGAACTTAAGAAAGATATGAATAACTCCTTTAAAGAAATACAGGAGAACACAGGTAAAGAGGTACAAGCCCTTAAAGAGGAAACAAAAAAAATCCCATAAGGAATTACAGGAGATCACAAGTAAACAAGTAGAAGCACTTAAAGAGTAAACTCAAAAATCCCTTAAGGAGTTGCAGGAAAACACAAACAAACAGGTGAAGGAATTGAGTAAAAACATTCAGGACCTAAAAATGGAAGTGGAAACAATAAAGAAATCATAAAAAGAGACAACCCTGGACTTAGAAATCTTAGGAAAAAAGTCAGGAAACATAGATGCAAGCATCACCAACAGAATACAAGAGATAGAATAGAGGCTCTCAGGAGCAGAAGATAACATACACAACATTGACAAAACAGTCAAAGAAAATACAAAATGCAAAAAGACCCTAACCCAAAACATCCAGGAAATCCAGGACACAATGAGAAGACCAAACCTAAGGATAATAGGTATAGAATAGAGTGAAGACCTCCAACTTAAAGGGCCAGTGAATATCTTCAACAAAATTATAGAAGAAAACTTCCCTAACCTAAAGAAAGAGATGCCCATGAACATACAAAAAGCCTATAGAGCACCAAATAGACTGGACCAGAAAAGAAATTCCTCCTGCCACATAATAGTCAAAACATCAAATGCATAAAACAAAGAAAGAATACTAAAAGCAGTAAGGGAAAAAAGTCAAGTAACATATAAAGGCCGGCCTATCAGAATTACACCAGACTTCTCACCAGAGACTATGAAAGCTAGAAGATCCTGGACAGATGTGATACAGGCCCTAAGAGAACACAATTACCAGCCTAGACTACTATGTCCAGCAAAACTCTCAATCACCATAGATGGAGAAACAAAAGTATTCCATGACAAAACCAAATTCACACAATATGTTTCCACAAATCCAGCCCTTCAAAGGGTAATGAATTGAAAACTCCAACACAGGAGAGGAACTAAATCCCTCAAAAAGCAAAAATGTAATCTTCCAACAAAACTAAAAAAAGATAGAGATATGAACTGAATGCCAGTTCTACAAAATTTACAGGAAGCAACAATTACTTTTCCTTAAAATCTATTAACATCATTGGACTCAATTCACCAATAAAAAGACATAAACTATCAGAGTGAGTATTTAAACAGGACCCAACATTTTGCTGCAAACAGGAAACCCACCTCAGGGTCAACGACAGACACTACCTCAGAATAAAAGGCTATAAAACAATTCTCCAAGCCAATGGTCCCAAGAAAAAAGCTGGAGTAGCCATTCTCATATCAAATAAAATTGATTTCACCCTAAAGTGACCAAAAAAGATAAGGAGGGACACTTCATATTCATTAAAGTTATGATCTACCAAGATGAACTCTGAATTTTGAACCTCTATGCTCCAAATGAAAGGGCATATACATTCATAAAAGAAACTTTACTAAAGCTCAAAGCACACATTACACTGCACACAATAGTAGTGGGAGATTTCAACACCCCACTCTCTGCAATGGACATATCATGGAAACAGAAACTAAAAAAGAACACAGTAGGACTAACAGAAGTCATGAAACAGATGGATTTAACAGATATCTATAGAACTTTTATCCTAAAACAAAAGGATATACCTTTTTCTCAGCACCTAATGGTACCTTCTCCAAAACTGACCATATAATTGGTCACAAATTAGGCCTCCATAGATACAAGAAGTTTGAAATAATTCCTTGTATCCTATCAGATCACCATGGATGAAGGCTGCTCCTCAATATCAACATAAACAATAGAATGCCCACTTACACGTGGAAGCTTAACCACACTATACTTAATGATAACTTGGTCAAGGTAAAAATAAAGAAATTAAATACTTTCTAGAGTTTAATGAAAATGAAGCCACAACATGCCCAAACCTATGGGAAACAATGAAAGCAGTCCTAAGAGGAAAACTCATAGCTTTAAGTACCTCCAAAAAGAAACTGGAGAGAGCATACACCAGCAATTTGACAGCACAACTGAAAGCACTAGAACATAAAGAAGCAAATTCACCCAAGAGTAGTCAAAGGCAGGAAATAATCAAACTCAGGGCTGAAATCAACCAAATAGAAACAAAAAGAACTATAAAAGAATCAACCAAACCAGGAGCTGGTTCTTTGAGAAAGTCAACAAAATAGATAAACCCTTAGCTAGACTAACTAGGGGACACAGAGATAGTTTACTAATTAACTAGATCAGAAATGAAAAAGGAGACATAACTACAGACCCTGAGGAAATCCAAAATAGCACAAGATCCTACTACAAAAGCCTATACTCAAAAAAACTGGAAAACCTGGATGGAATGGACAATTTTCTAGATAGATACCAGGTTCCAAAGTTAAATCAAGATCAGATCAATGATCTAAACAGTCCCATATCTGCTAATGAAATAGAAACAGTCATTAATAGTCTCCCAAACAAAAAAAAAGCCCAGGACCAGATGGTTTTAGTGCAGAGTTTTATCAAACTGTCAAAGAAGACCTAATACAAACACTCCTCAAATTATTCAACAAAATAGAAACTGAAGGTACTCTGCCCAATTCATTCTATGAAGCCACAATTACTCTTATACCTAAACCACACAAAGACCTAACAAAGAAAGAAAATTTCAGACCAATTTCCTTTATGAATATCGATGTAAAAATACTCAACAAAATCTTGCAAACTGAATCAAAGAACACATCAAAACGATCATCCACCATGACCAAGTAGGCTTCATCCCAGGGATTCAGGGATGGTTCAATATACAGAAATCCATCAACGTAATTCACTACATAAACAAACTAAAGAAAAAAACCATATGATCATCTCACTAGATGCTGAGAAAGCATTTGACAAAATCCAACATTCCTTCATGATAAGTCTTGGGAAGATCAGGAATTCAATGCCCATACTTGAACATAGTAAAAGCAATATACAGAAAACCAGTAGCCAACATCAAACTAAATGGAGAGAAACTTGAAGCAATCCCACTAAAATCAGGGACTAGACAAGGCTGCCCACTCTCTCCCTACCTATTCAATATTGTACTTGAAGTCCTAGCCAGAGCAATTAGACAACAAAAGGAGATCAAAGGGATATGAATTGGAAAGGAAGAAGTCAAATTATCACTATTTGCTGATGATATGATTGTATACTTAAGTGACCACAAAATTCCATCAGAGAGCTCCTAAACCTGATAAAGAACTTAGCAAAGTAGCTGGATATAAAATTAATTCAAGCAAATCAGAGGCCTTCCTGTACACAAAGGATAAACAGGCAGAGAAAGAAATTAGGGAAACAACACCCTTTACAATAGTTACAAATAATATTTAAAAACCTGGGTATAACTCTAACTAAACAAGTAAAAGATCTGTTTGACAAGAACTTCAAATCTCTGAAGAAGGAAATTGAAGAAGTTCTCAGAAGATGGAAAGATCTCCCATGGTCATGGGTTGTCAGGATTAAGATAGTAAAAATGATGGCCATCTTACCAAAGGCAATCTACAGATTCAATGCAATCCCCATCAAAATTCCAACACAATTCTTCACAGACTTAGAAAGAGCAATTTGTAAATTCATGTGGAACAACAAAAGACTCAGGATAGCTAAAACTATTCTCAACAATGAAGGAACTTCTGGTAGAATCAAAATCCTGGAACTTAAGCTGTACTACAGAGCAATTGTGATAAAAACGGCATGGTTTTGGTCCAGTGATGGGCAGCTAGATCAATGGAAGAGAATTGAAGACCCAGAAATAAACTCATGTACCTATGGTCACTTGATCTTTGACAAAGGACCTAAAACCATCCAGTGGAAAAAAGACAGCATTTTCAACAGATGGTGCTGGCTCAACTGGTGGTCAACATGTAGAAAAATGCAAATTAATCCATTCCTTTCTCCTTGTACAAAGCTCAAGTCCAAGGGGATCAGGGACCTCCACATCAAACCAGATACATTGAAACTAATAGAAAATAAAGTGGGGAAGAACCTCAATCAAATAGCATAGGGAAAAATTTCCTGAAGAGAACACCAATAGCTTCTGCTCTAAGATCAAGAATTGACAAATGGGACCTCATAAAGTTGTAAAGCTTCTGTAAGGCAAAAGACACTGTCAATAGGCCAAAAGGCAACCAAAAAATTGGGAAAAGATCTTTACCAACCCTATATCTGATAGAGGGCTAATATCCAATGTATACAAAGAGCTCAAGAAGTTAGACTCCAGAGAACCAAATAACCCTATTAAAAAGTGAGGTACAGAGCTAAACAGAGAATTCTCAACTGATGAACACCAAATGGCTGAGAAGCACCTAAAGAAATGTTCAACATCCTTAGGCATCAGGGAAATGGAAATCAAAACAACTCTGAGATTCCACCCCACACCAGTCAGATTGACTAGGATAAAAGACTCAGGTGGCAGCAGATGCTGGAGAGGTTGTGGAGAAAGGGGAACACTACATCTTTTCTGGTGGGATTGTAAAGTGGTACAACCACTCTGGAAACCAGTGTGGCGATTCCCCTGTAAATTGGACATAATTCTACCAGAGGACCCAGCTATACCACTCCGGGGCATATACCCAGAAGATGCTCCAACATGTAATAAGGACACATGCTCCACCATGTTCATAGCAGCATTATTTATAATAGCCAGAAACTGGAAACAACCCAGATGGCCCTGAACAGAGGAATGGATACAGAAACTGTGGTACATGTACACAATGGAGTACTACTCAGCTATTAAAAACAATGAATTTATGAAATTCTTAGGGAAATGGATGGATCTGGAGAGTATCATCGTGAGTGAGTTAACCCAATCACAAAAGAACACATATGGTATGCATTCTCTGATAAGCAGTTATTAGCCCAGAAGTTTGGAATACAGGAAGAACAACCCACAAACCACAAGAAACTTAAGAAGAAGGAAGACCAAAAGGTGGACATTTCATTCCTTCTTAAAAGGGGGAACCAAATACCCACTGAAGGAGTTGCAGAGATTAACTATGGAGCAGAGACTGAAGGAAGGACAAGCCAGCCTAAATATAGCTATCTCGTGAGAGACTCTGACAATACTTGACTAATATAGATGTAGAGGCTCACAGCCATTCATTGAACTGAGTACATGGTCCCCAATGAAGGAGTTAGAGAAAGGATCTATGGAGCTGAAGGGTTTGCAGCCCCTTAGGACAAACAACAATGTGAACTAACTAGTACCCTCAGAGCTTCCAGGGACCCAACCACCAACCAAGGACTATACATGGTGGGACTGAATGTTTTGGCAGCACGTGTATAGTAGAGGATTCCAAATTCGATCATCAATATGAGGAGAGGACCCCGGCCTTGTGAGGGTTTTGTGCCCCAGTTTGGGGGAGTGCCAGGGCCAATAAGTGAGAGTGGGGTGGCAAGCATGGAGAGGGGGGAGGCAACAGTGATTTATTCTTGTTGTTTTTGTTTGTTTGTTTGTTTTTTGGAGGGGAAACTGGGAAAGGAGAAATTTACATGTAAATAAAGAGAATATCTAATTAAAAAAAGATATTAAAAAAAAGAAATTTTAAATATCATAAAATCCTTTCAGTGTCCTCAAATATAATTGGCTAAAGAATGAATACTCCAGAGCATTAGATCCTCTTCAGTATAATGCATATATGTAATTTTATGTACGGTTAAATCAATATTACAGATATTGGAAGTTTATCATGGATCATATGTATACAACTAATATATGAAGATTTGATGCAAACATTCAAAAGTCAATATGGCCACTGGAACAGAGAACATATCAGTGTAAATAAAAGTAAAGGAAGATCAATTACTATTAGACTCACAAATCTTTCTGAGTAAGGACAGATTTTTGATACCTAGGCAATAGTCTAATGATACTAATTTTGGCTTTAGTAGCTCAGGTATACTAGAATTATAATTTTTGGCTTTAAGGAACTGTGTAATTTTTAAAAATATAGTCATACAAATAAAACCAATGGAATATTATACACATACACACGTACACACAAATATACACATGTACACACACATACACACTCATACTCAAATATATAATCTTAGTGGTTTTTGAATTATAAATTCTCTAATCTTTATAGCTGTTTTATTGAAGATATTTCCATGCATGAATAATTTTTCAGAAACTCTAAATTAAGCATATACAAGAATTTCCCACCCTGGATAGTTATGTGATTTTTTTCTCATTCTATGTACTCAAGTAACTCAGTGACTCATATACTTTCTAAAACATCATTCAATTTAAGAATCATCTTAACTTGTATGTGAAATCTCTAAGTATATTCCATTTTTAAATCATAAAATTATTTATTATTGTGACTCTTATTCCCATGCAAATTCCCTCTTTCCCTAAGTGACACCTATATTTCATCAGAAAATTAGAAATGTAAGTACATACTTTGTATAGAAATATTCTTATATTGTCAGTTGTCCCATAGTCTGTAGTTTATAATTAGATTCTCATTGGTAGACAAAATAAAAAATAAGCCTACTATTTAATGGAATAAATTCAGAGCTAATCCCCTATTCTTGTATTTAAAAAGGTTAGTCTGTATAAAGAATAAGGATTCAGTTGAAATTTGTGATGACTAATGTTGACTGTCAAATAAACACATCTAAGAAAAGAGAATCTGATGGAAGTAATTAAGATAGGGATATGCCTGTAGTGCATATATAAAATTCATAAATGATTCATGGGGCCAGCCAACGGTGTGTGGTCCTTGACTATATAAAAATGGAAACTGATCATGACCCTGGGAAAAAGCCAGTAAGATATCTTCCTCCATCATATCTGCTTTTATTCCTGCAAAAGTACTTCTGTTTGAGGACTGACATCCCTTAATGATGTATGATAATATACAGAGTTCTAGAGACCTTTTTGTTCTCAACAAAAGTCAAACTAAAGCAAGCTTTGCTATTGGAAGTGGGAGGCTTGCTCTGACAGATGTGAGCATGTTCTTTTTGAGGAGAGGATTAAAGACATGCTTGGAACTTGGAGTTGGAAAAGAAAATGAATATTCAAAGCTTAATAGATCATTGTATGGGAGCTTGTAAGACATGAATACTAAAAGAAATTCAGATGAAAGATGACTGGATTCTCAAGCTTTATACCAAAGTTTCAGAGTCTCTTAGAAACTCTAACACAGTGGTTTTCAACCTTCCTAATGCTGTGATCTTCATGTTGTGGTCACCATAACCACAAAATTGTTTTTTTTTCTGTTTTATAACTTGTAATTTTGCTATGATTCTGATTCATAATGTAAATATCTGTGTTGTATTATGGTCTTAGATTACCCTTGTAACCTAAGGGGTTGGGGCTAACAGCTTGAGAATCATTGCAGGTCCATTTGTGTGCTGTCTTGAGTTAAGCAGCTCTGAATTTGAAACTTGTGCTTCACTGGGATAATGAATGTTGTTCAATTGAGACTAAAGAATCATAAGTAACAAATAAGTGATCTATGTCAGAAAGACAGTGTCTTCTGAGAAGCATGTTTTCAGGGTCAGACCACAAAAGGGGTAGTCTATTTGTGGTAGGTGGACAATGTTGGATTTGAAGCTAGAAGAACTTGAAAAAGTGCAACAGTGTTCTCTGTGGTTCTCCTTTCAATGACATGAAAGCTTATTCTTCAGAAATAAAGAAGAGTAGCTTAGGCTTGGCAGCATTTGATAGAGTCAGAGTCCCTGATATGAGGACAGAAGATTCTGTTGGTAAGGTCAAGGCTCATTCAGTTGCAGTGTTTAAACCAAGATATAGGGTATGCTAGGAACATGTGGTGAACACGAAGGATATTGGTTTGGTACAAGAAACAAAATTTGTGTGCTGTGAATGGCAGAGCTGGTGATATTGGACTGTTCAAGCTATCTGAATACCAAAAGATAATGAATGAGTTTCTAATGTTGGAAACTAAGTCCTTCACATTGACATATGTTAGTTTTTCTTTGATCTGATCATAGCTTTGCACTGGTTCCTCCTTAATCAATGAAGAATAATTTTACACTCTCATCCAAGTCAAGCTGCCCTGAGCAGGCTTCAATCCCAGTAGGACCTCCATTGTCCCATCACCTCTTTTCCACCTTCACCAGACTCCAGAATACAGGTAAGTTTCCCTTTCCCAATCCATCTGCTTTGCTGGCTCAGCCCTGTGGGCCAAGCCAAGTTGCCCTGAACAGCCTACTATCCAAAGGGGACCTTCACTCTCTTGCTGTATCAACCTACATCTCCACCAAATTCTAGACTCCTGAAATATACAAGAAGAACCCTCTTCTCTCACCCACCTTCCCTGCTGACTGAGCCTTCTGAGCCAAGCCAAACTTCCCTAAGCACCATGCTATCCCACGGTTACCTTCATTTTCCTACTGCCTCTCCCCTTACCACCATCAGAATCCTGAAAAATTCAGGTTAGCTTCCCATTCCCAACCATCCTTCCTGCTTTCTGAGCTCTCTAGGGCAAGTCAAGCTGCTCTGAGCAACTGTTACCTCAGGGGAACTTCTACTCTCTGGCTACCTTGATCACACCTTAGGCTCCTCAACCATACAGAACTGCAGGTCTGGTATCATACAGCCATGGATTCCCTTCAGAGGGTCATCAGGGTTCACCCAATACCCACTATAACAAGAATATCCAGGACCAAATTGCTAAAGGCCCTCAAAAGAACAGAGTCAACAAAAGCCAGGGCAATATGACACCTCCAAAGCACAGCTACCCAACTACAGCAAGCCCTGGATATCCTAACAAAACCAAATCTCAAGAATATGATATTAAACCAATCTTATAAAAATGATGGGAGAGGCTCTTCTGGTCTGAAGCCTGTGCCCTGAGGAAGCTAGGGTGCTGGCTCCACTCCTAGTCCCACAACACCCAGAGGAAACTCGACTTCCAGGTGCTCTAACATGCCTAGGAACAGATGTGAGGAGGCTACAACATTTGCCCCAATACCCAGAGTAACTGAGTCCCTTAGGATTCAGGAACACAGGAAGCCATGCACAGCCAGTGGTACAGGTTCCTTCTGGTCTGATCTTGTGCCCTGAGCAGACCTTAGCTTCTGGCTCCTCACCCACAACAACTAGAGGAAGCTCAACTCCCAGGTGCTCTAACATGCCCAAGATCACAGGAGAGGCCACAAAATTGGCCCCAACACCTGGAGTAACTGAGTCCCCCAGGATCCAGGGATGCAGAAACCCTACCCAACCAGTGGCATGGATTCCTTCCTGTCTGAATCTGTACATGGAGCAAATATGGGATGCTGGCTCTGCACTCACTTTTAAAATACGCAGAGAGAGCTGAATCCTAGGATGACAGGATCACAAAGGACGCTTGTCTTCCAGGAGATCGGACACACCCAGGAGCACTGGAGTTCTGACACACTGAAGATAACAGCTGAGACCACATCTTTTCTAACACCCAGAGTAACTAGGATCCCCAAAGGAACCAAGGGAAAACAAAACCCAGCCCAGCCAAAGGCATGACTTCCTTCCAGCCTGCACCTAGACCCGAAGCAAACCCAGGACTCTAGCTCCCCACCCATGCTGCAAAACAAAATGAAAGCTTGATTCCCTGCAAATCTGACACAACAGAATCTCAGGAGCTTGGTCACACCAGGATTTTAGGATCCCAGAGGCAGCTTGACTCCCAGGAGCTCTGAAACACCCAGGATTTTAGGATCCCAGAGGCAGCTTGACTCCCAGGAGCTCTGAAACACCCAGGATCTCAGGATCCCAGGATTCCAGAATTACAGGATCACAAAAGCAGTTGGACTGGGAGGAGTTCTGACACAACCAGGATCACAGGGGGGAAAGGCTCCAGTCATAAACAACAAGGGCAGGTGGCACGAAAGACATCCAGATGTCGAGAGGCAAGGGCAAGAGCATAAGCAAGAGAAATCAAGGCTACTTGCCATCATCAGAACCCAGTTCTCCTTCCACAGCAAGTCCTAGATACTCTATCACACTAGAAAAGCAAGAGTCAGATTCAAAATAATTTCTCATGATGATGATAGAGGATGTAAATAACCCCCTTGAAGAAATACAGAAAAACACAGGTAAGGAGGTAGAAGCCTTAAGGAGGAAATATAAAATCCCTTAAATAATTACAGGAAAACCCAGGAAAACAGGTGAAGCAATTGAACACAACCATCCCGGAACTAAAAATGGAAATAGAAACAATAAAGAAATGTGGCAGGATTTTCCATGTCCAATTACATTAAAATATTAGTGTAGCAAGAGGCCTGTGATTGGACAGGGAAAAGGGAAGAGGCATGAAAAGCTTCAGAAACAGCCAGCAACTCAGAGGCTGGAGGAGGAGAAGCCAAGATAGAAGCAGAAAGACAGGAAGAAGATAATTATGATATCATAAAGGATAAAATAATTGGAATCATTTGTCTAATCTAGGTGGGCAGCTTTTATCATTATCAATTGGTTCTGAAATTATTTTACTGGCACCTTGTGAATTGAGAATTTATTGATAAATAAATCTGACTTGTTAATTTTAAGCTTCAAGTGTTTTGTTTCTACAGGTTTGTGGCAGCTAACCACAGAGTAGACACTCATTGCATCAGCCTGGAGTGGCAGCCAAAGGAACTCTGGCCCTGTTAGAGTGTTGGAGATCAGAGAGTAGCTGGATGGAGTATAAGAACTTGGCCCTTCTTTTTTAATATTTCCTACAACAACAACAACAAAAAAATCACAAAAGGAGACAACCCTAGAGATAGAAAACCTAGGAAAGAGATCAGGAGTCATAGATGCAAGCATCACCAACTGAATACAAAAAAATAGAAGAGAGAATCTCAGATACAGAAGATACCCTAGAAAACATTAACACAATAGTCCAAGAAAATGTAAAATGAGAAAGCTCTTGACACAAAACATTTAGGAAATCCAGAATACAATGAGAAGAGCAAGCCTAACGATAAAAGGTATAGAAGAGAGCAAAGATTCCCAATTTAAAGGACCAGTAAACATCATCAACAAAATTATAGAAGATTTCACTAACCTAAAGAAAGTGATGTCCATGAATATTCTAGAAGGCCACAGAACTACAAATAGATGGACCAGAAAAAAATGTCTCCTGTCATATAATAATCAAAACACCAAATGAACAAAACAAAGAGAAAATATTCAAAGCAGTAAGGGAAAAAGGTCAAGTAACATATGAAGGCAGAGCTATCACAATTACACCTGATTTCTCACCAACGAATGTAAAACACAGATGATGGGGATAAATCTCATACAGACTCTAAGAGAACACAAATGCAAACCCAGTATACTATGCCCTGCAAAACTCTCAATTAACATAGATGGAGAAAAAAGATAGTCCTTGACAAAAACAAATTTACATAATATTTTTCCATAAATCCAGCCCTACAAAAGATTATAGATGGAAAACTTCAACACAACCAAAGGAAAACTACACCCTAAAAAATGCAAGAAAGTAATCTTTTTTCAATAAACCCAAAAGAAGATAACCACACAAACATAATTCTAGCTCTAACAACAAAATAACAGGAATCATCAATCACTTTTCTTCATTATCTCTTCACATCAATGGACCACGTTCTCCAATAAAAAGACATAAACTAATAGAATGAATACATAAACAGGACCCAACATTTTACTGCATACAGGAAACACACCTCAGTAACAAAAACAGCAACTACCTCAGAGTAAAAGGCTGGAAAAAAAACTTTCCAAGGAAATGGTCCCCCAAAACAAACAGGAGTAACCATTCTAGTACCTAATCAATTTTGATAGGAATTGTATTGAATCTATAGATTGCTTTCAGAATATGTCCATTTTTACTGTATTAATCCTGCCAATCCATGAGCATGGGAAATCTTTCCATCATCTGAGATCATCTTTGATTTCTTTCTTCAGAGACTTGAACTTCATGTCATACAGATCTTTTACTTCCTTAGTTAGAGTCACACCAAGGTATTTTATATTATTTGTGACTATTTGTGACTATTGTGAAGGGTGTTGTTTCTCTAATTTCTTTCTCAGCCTTTGAGTATAGGAAGGCTGCTCATTTGTTTGAGTTAATTTTATATCCAGACACATTCCTGAAGTTGTTTATCAGGTTTAAGAGTTCTCTGGTGGAATTTTTGGGGTCACTTATGTATTCTAACATATCATCTGCAAATAGTGATATTTTGAGTTCTTCCTTTCCAATTTGTATCCCTTGGACGTCTTTTTGTTGTCTAATTGCTGAGGCAAAGATTTCAAGTACAATATTGAATAGGTAGGAAGAGAGTGGGCAGCCTTGTCTAGTCCTTGATTTTAGTGGGATTGTTTCAATGTTCCTCCGTTTAGTTTGATGTTAGCTATTGGTTTGCTGTATATTGCTTTTACTATGTTTAGGTATGGGCCTTGAATTCCTGATCTTTCCAAGACTTTTATCATGAAGGGGTGTTGGATTTTGTAAAAATTCTTTCTCAGCATTTAATTATATATATATATATATATATATATATATATATATATATATATATGTGTGTGTGTGTGTGTGTGTGTGTGTGTGTGTGTGTGTGTGTGTGTCCTTGTACAAAGCTCAAGTCCATATGGATCAAGGACCTCCATATGAAACCAGATACACTGAAACTAATAGAATGGAATAAAATTGAAGACCCAGAAAAGAACCCACAAACCTACAGCCACTTGATCTTTGACAAAGGAGCTAAAATCATCCAGTGGAAAAAAGACAGCATTTTCAACAAATGGTGCTGGCTCAACTGGCAGTTAGCATGTAAAAGAATGCAAATTGATCCATTCCTATCTATTTGTACAAAGATCAAGTCCAAGTGGATCAAGGACCTCCACATAGAACCAGATACACTGAAACTAATAGAAAAGAAAGTGAAGAAGAGCCTTGAACACATGGGTACAGGGGAAATTTTCCTGAACAGAACATCAATAGCTTATGCTCTAAGATCAAGAATTTACAAATGGAACCTCATAAAGTTACAAAGCTTCTGAAAGGCAAAGGACACTGTCAATAGGACAAAATGAAACCAACAAATTGCAAAAAGATTTTTACCAGTCCTATATCTGATAGAGGGCTATATCCGATATATACAAAGAACTCAAGAAGTTAGACTCCAGAGAAACATACAACCCTATTAAAAAATGGGATACAGAGCTTAACAAAGAATTCTCAACTGAGGAATACAGAATGGCTGTGAAGAACCTAAAGAAGTGTTCATCATCCTTAGTCAACAGGGAAATAAAAATCAAAACAACCCTGAGATTCTACCTCATACCCATCTGAATGGCTAGGATAAAAAAACTCAGGTAACAGCAGATGCTGGTGAGGTTGTGGAGAAAGAGGAACACTCCTTCATTGCTGGTCAGATTACAAGCTGGCACAACCACTCTGGACATCAATTTGGCAGTTCCTCAGAAAACTGTATATAGTACTACCTGAGGACCCAGCTATATCTCTCATGGGTACACAACCAAAAGATGCTCCAACATGTAATAAGGGCACATGCTCCACCATGTTCATAGCAGTCTTATTTATAATACTCAGAAACTGGAAACAAACCAGATGTCCCTCTACATAGGAATGAATACAGAAAATGTGGTACATCTTCACAATGGAGTACTACTCAGCAATTAAAAACAATGAATTTATGAAATACTTAGGGAAATGGATGGAACTTGAGCATATCATCCTGAGTGAGGTAACCCAACCACAAAAGAACTCACATCGTATGCACTCTCTGATAAGTGGATATTAATCCAGAAGATCAGAATACCCAAAGTATAATCCATAAACCACAAGAAACTCAAGAAGAAGGAATAACAAAGTGTGGATACTTCATTTCTTCTTAGAAGGGGGAACAAAATACCCATGGAAGGAGTTGCACAGACAAAGTATGGAGCAGAGACTGAGGAAAGGACAATCCAGAGACTGCTCCACCTGGGAATGTTCCCATACTTAATCATCAAATCCAGACACTATTGTGGATGCCAGCAAGTGCTGGCTGACAGGAGCCTGATATAGCTGTCTCCTGAGAAGCTCTGACAGTACCTGACTAATACAGAAGTAGAGGCTCACCGTCATCCATTGGATTGAGCACAGGGTCCCCAATGAAGGAGCTAGAGAAAGGACCCAAGGAGCTGAAGGGCTTGCAGCCCCTTAGAACAAAGAACAATATGAACTAACTAGTATCCTCAGATCTCCCAGGGACTAAACCACCAACCAAAGAGTAGACATGGTGGGACTAATGGCTCCAGCAGCATATGTATAGCAGAGGATGGCCTAGTCAGTCATCAACGGGAGGAGAGGCCCTTGGTCCTGTGAAGGTTCTATGTCCCAGTGTAGGGGAATGCCAGGGCTAATAAGCAGGAGAGGGTTGATTGGTGAGTCGGGGGAGGGAAGGAAACAGGTTTTTTTGTTTTGTTTTGTTTTCTTTTCTTTTTTTGGAATGGAAACTGGGAAAGGAGATATCATATGACATATAAATAAAGAAAATATCTAATAAACTAATAAAAATAATAAAAAAAGACTGAAGAATTCACTTTTTACAAACCTTTTGTATTAATTCTTTGTGTATTTCCCATCATACACTCCAGTCTTACTTATCTCCCGTTACCCTCATATCTTTCCCTCAACAAAGGAAAAAAAATCTTTTTGTAGAATACATAGGATCCCACAAGGTGTCCCACAGTACACCCTTTTGTCCTCACTTCTTTGTCTATAAATGTACATTGGAATGACTCCTTGTCTGGTACAATGCCTGAGAACAGGAGAGTCCTGGGCTGTCTAGCTCAGATACCTCTCACACTCAGATCCAGCACTTTGAATTAACCACCTAAACATTTATCCTATCAATGAACTGTAGAAGTACATGAAGGAGCCATTCTACAGACCCAAAACTACAGGATCTCCGTGACCCAGGGTAACAATAGGCTATTAGAAAGAAATCTCAGAGAGGTTCTAGTATTGATAGATTGCAGAGTTCTGTTTTTGTTTGTTTGTTTGTTTTTGTCTCTTTGGTTTTTTGTTTTGTTTTGTTTTGTTTTTTTGTTTTTCGAGACAGGATTTCTCTGTTTAGTCCTGGCTGTCCTGGAACTCACTCTGTAGAGCAGGCTGGCCTCGAACTCAGAAATCCACCTGCCTCTGCCTCCCAAGTGCTAGGATTAAAGTCGTGTGCCACCACTGCCAGGTGATTGCAGAGTTCTTAATGCATCTTATAAAAACTGTAGGTAGGAAAGCATCAAGACAGTAGATAGGAGAAAAGGGCCCAAAGGTAGGAAACAAAATCCTGCTTATGCTTTTAGAAGTTCCATAACCTCTTCTAGCCTCCAGAGTACAAGATGCACCCAGTCTGACTGCAACTTGATATGCTAAGGCTGGTTTGAAGAGAAAGGGAGTAGAAGTGGATTTGGGGAAGGTAGATGATGGTGAGGGCCTGGAAGGAGAGGAATGAAGGGAAACTGGTCATGATGTAAACTAAATAAATTAGTTAAACAATATTTGTTCACTTCAAGTCAATTTAATCAGTATCTAGGGACCATTCCTGGATCCTAGGCTCTCAGAAGTCTGGAAGGATTAAGACTAAGGGTTGGCTGGGCACCACATATGTGAAAATAGGGTGAAGATGTGCATGAGAAAGGGAGAAGAACTGGAAAATAATGGTCCTAATAAGCAATTAAAATTCGTGCACACAAATAGATAATATGTAAATCATTCTTTCCTCCCTCACTCTACAGTTTATATTTCTTTTCTATTTTCACACCAAAATGTAAAAGTTGCTTACTCTCTTTTCCATTGTTATATACCATGTCTTTGTGTAAAGCTTCCTTTTGTGGTGGTTTCTGTAATGTGAAGTTTTGTTTAAACTCTTCAGGAATAAATCCTGTTTAAAGTTATGCTCCTTCAGTTAATTATATGCTACAGTTTCAATAATAAATTTCTTCTCAGTTACAGTTCATTGTCAAATCTATTCTCTGGCATATACTAAATTCCTTTAAGTATGCTTGTGCAAAGTAAGTTTAATATTGACTGTTCTTAACAAAGACAGATGAAGGGCAATACACAAAAAGGCTATCTTTGCTAGATGCCATTGTGATGGAGATTACTCAGAAAAATTATTCACATAACACATGACTCTCAGTGACCATACAGCTTAATCCCTCCTTCCATTCCCCTGTAGCCAGAAAAAATGTGTAGGTCCTTGGTGTACTTCCTTAGGATACTGAAAACCTGCTTTATAGCTGTGTTCCAAAGAGTTGTTTCTCTGGCTCAGGCTTCCAGCCCTGCACAGCCTCTCTCTCACAGATATAAAATGTTTCATATTTACCTTTTTCTGGTCATTTCTATGTGTGTTTTCTTTCCTTTTTTTCTTTTTTCTTTCTTTTTTTATTTTTTGATTTTTCAAGACAGGGTTACTCTGTATAACCCTGACTGTCCTGGAACTCACTCTGTAGACCAGGCTGGCCTCGAACTCAGAAATTCATCTGCCTCTGCCTCTGCCTCCCACGTGCTGGGATTAAAAGGCATGTGTCACCACTGCCCGGCTCTCTGTGTATGCTTTCTTGTCATCTACTTACATTGGCATCTACCTCACATCATGAGTGACATTTAATATATTAAATGTAGTTACTGACTAATCAGTATTGATACTTGCTTTTCTTTTCATTATTACTGCTTATTTTATGATCTCTTTTCTTATGAGTGGAGACATTTGGTTTCTGCAATATTTTGACCTAATTTCCAATTAATCAAATTCATGTTTCCACTAAGCCTTTCTCACATCCCATTTCTTTCCTATATTTAAGTAAAAACACTTAGGAAAATCCAGTCTTTTACTTCATTTATGATGTTAATTCTTATCGATCCCACTAGTTTTTAACTAGGCATGGTTATTAAAACATAAATCTTTTCTATGATTTCTACTAAAAGCCACAGTCATTTAGATTATGCAATCAGTGGATTTTATCCTTTGCATTAAAGCTATTTGACATGGAACTTTAAAGTTCATTAAACAAAATTCTGTTCTGTTGATCCCCAAATGATTTTTCACATATGGTCAAATTTGTGAAATTACTTGGCAAACTAAAACATTTAACATCTGTCATCTTTTAATCATATAAGTAATCTGGTTTTATACATTTCAAGAAATTGCAAAATATATATATTTGTATTCTCTTGAATGTTGGTAAGGTTTAGTGGGTATTCGGGATAATTTTAATCTTTCCTATTGTAATACATACCATTACATATTTCAAAGCCGATGGTACTAAAGCATAACAATAGAGGTCCATTTAAGTTTTTAAGATAAAATTATCTATATTATCTGAGATCATGAATTATTCATGATGAAAGCATATTTTCAAATGCTATCACCATATATATTTTAAACATCTTAGGTTAGCACTTAACTGAAGTACCGTTTTGTTTTCAACATCGTAGGGTTATAAAACTCCCTAAGATCATTTCCTTCACTAAAAAATTAAAATAGAAAGCATAGTGACCTGGTAGATGTGGGCAAGTTTTAGAGCAAGTTAAATATATATAGATAGATAGATAGATAGATAGATAGATAGATAGATAGATAGAGATATTAAAGTTTACTTATATATTTGATATTTTTGGAAACTTTGAGTAGCATCAATCCCTATGAGCTAGCTAAAATTTATTAAATACAAGTTTTTCTGTATTTGATGATTTCAGTGCCAAGTGGATACATTATAATTATAGAAAACTTTCAAAATATAGTCAGAATATAAGGAATAATCCAAAATTTTTTCTTTCATTAATTACAACTTATTGTTTTTGGACTAAATACACATCAATAAACCCTAGTGTGCCTTTGTAAAGACTACTTGATATATAATAAGAAATACAACATTGAATGACATTAGAATCTGAAACTGGAAAACAGGAAGTACATGCTGTGCTTATTTTATTTTATTTTTTGTTTTGTTTTGTTTTTCTACTCTATACTCCTGCATGGAGTATTCTTACTGATAGTACTTCTTCAAGAATATAAATGGAATATTCATATTGCTAGAATATAAATAACTATATAAGTGAGAGTGTTGTATGTACAGAGAAAATATGATGAGATCACAATGTGTTATATCAAGTAGTTTCTTTATGTCCTGATACGTTTGAAATCTCTAGTAAAGGTTTTTGACAATTAGTCTTAGTAATAAAATTGGCACAAATTAAAATTGCTTTGATCCACTTTCCAAAGTGGATCTCTGGAGGACTGTTGTGATTATTTGTATTATGGTGGGAAACACCCCAGTGTGAGTGGCTCTATTCCTTAAACAGGGGATCTTAGCCTCTATATGTGTAAGAAGGACACAAGCCAAGAGAAATACACAAGCTTTCACTTTCTGTGTCTATATTGTGGATATGGTGTGTTTGGTTGTCTCAAGTTCATATTGTATTGAGTTGCCTGCTCTGATGAATGACAACTTAAAATCTTGAGCTAAAAAAGTCTTCTACGTAGTTTCAGTGTATTTTATCATAGGGACAGAAGTAAAACTAGAACACTATCAGTATAGTCAACTGATTTCCTTAAATATCTACAAGATATCTGATTTTACTACAAATTTTTATCTAGGATCTGAAAGATTAAATTGAGATTTGTCTATAACTGTCTTCTAAAAATAAAAATTTAATAATTTTATGAATACATGTTTATATCATTTAAATCTGCTATGGAAAAATGTATATATATATATGTATATATATATCACATTTTATAATTTACAAACCAATTCTCTTTGAAGAAATTAAAACAATTTATATTCCCAAATTGGTATAAAAATAGGCAATATATAAATAATATCATCCTGAATGAGGCAACCCAATCATAAAAGAGCTCGCATGGTATGCACTCACTGATAAGTGGATATTAGCCCAGAAGCTCAGAATACCCAAGGTACAGTCCACAAGCCACAAGAAACTCAAGAAAAAGGAAGACCAAAGTATGGATGCTTAGATACTTCTTAGAAGGGGGAACAAAATACCCATGGAAGGAGTTGCACAGACAAAGTATGGAGCAGAGACTGAAGGAAGGACAATCCAGAGACTGTTCCACCTGGGAATTCTTCCCATATACAGTCACTAAACCCAGACACTATTGTGGATGCCTGCAAGTGTGGACTGTCAAGAGCGTGATATAGCTGTCTCCTGAGAGGCTCTGATAGTGCCCGACTAATAGAGAAGTAGAGCCTCACAGCCACCCATTGGATTAAGCACAGGGTCCCCACTGAAGGAGCTAGAGAAAGGACCAGAGGAGATGAAGGTTTTGCATCCCTGAGGATGAACAACAATATGAACTAACTAGTACACTCAGAGCTCCCAGGGACTAAATCACCAACCAAAGAGTACACCTGGTGGGCCTCTTTGCTACAACTGGATATGTAGTGGAGGTTCTATGCCCCAGTGTAGGGGAATGCCAGGGCCAGTAAGCAGGAGAGGGTGGGTTGGTGAGCAGGGGATGGGGCGGGGAACAGCGTTTTTTGTTTTGTTTTGTTTTGTTTTCCCCAGAGGGGCAAACGGGACTAGTTTTAAATGTAAATAAAGAAATACCTAATAAATCTAATATCTAATAAACAACAACAACGACAACAAAGATTTAATCTTCTCTCATATATACATCCTGACTGAAGTTTCCCTTCCAGTCTTTTTCCAATTCCCACCCTACCTTCTCCCTCTTTCAGATTCACCCTTTCTTGATTTCCTTTTAGAAAAAAAGCAGGCCTCCCAGGGATTTCAAGTAAACAAGGCATAGAAAAGAGAAAATAATAGATCCAACTCTCATTTCAGAGCTGACTAAAGCAACATTGTAAGGAGAAAAAGGTCCAAGGGGAGATGAAAGAGTCAGATACCAGACTCCCACTGTTAGGAGTCAGTCCCACAAAAACACCAAGTTAACACCTATGAAATATATGCAGAGGAACTAGTCCAGTATCAAAAAAAAAATTCTGTTTAAAAGTTTAGAATCTTTCTATAGAAGTCAACTTAAAGTATTTGGCAAAGACATAAAACTAGGTTTGAAGTAAGTTAACATTTGTTTATAATTTATAACTTATGAATATATAATAACAGTTATACAAGGTTCATGAAGCACACATGTAAGCTTGATTAAAAAATGGAAAATACATAATGGTTTGTTATCTAAATTAATAGATTGTCAACTCACATGGTATAAAAATGATAGTGATTATAAATTACACTTGAAGTAAAATGTCATTGTGGATTTGGAAACTCCACATTTAATAAATCATTATATGGCATAACTAAATTCATACAGCAAGGATATACAATAATAATGTGATAAGATACTTTTCTCTGCTATTCTATGTATATTCTTTTATTTAAAAATCTAGATAAGCCAACAAGGACTACATAAAATGATTTATCTTTTTTTCTTCATGTGGAAAAATGTGGATGCTTTAGAACTTACACATAGACTCTGTAATCTCCTATCACATAATCCTTATATCAATGAAATTTGAATTTTATTATACTTACCAAGAATAATTTATATTGAATATATGCCCAAGACTTTTCTCTAAGGCTAGTGATCTGTTCATAAAAATACAGGCTAACTAATGTGAGTATCTTTGATAATAAAATTTTCAGGCTTTGGTGAGTTACCTAGTAACTGATGATGCTGATCATACTAGTTGAAAATATGATTTGATCTTCTGAAAAATTATATGTACCAGTGTATATATTTATCCTCTATTGTTACCTAGGAAATAAAAGGAAGGAAATTAAAATTATAATATGTTTTACTGTTTTGGAAAAGATGGAGTGAGATGAAATGACTAGAAAAAATTCAAAATATTTGGCTATTGTTTGAAAATTTCAGCAGTTTTCACATGGTGTCTGTTAACATCCTATAATTTTTCTTCAAGTCTTACTTACATTGAAACCTTATAATTTACCTTCTAAGTGGTTTATGTGCAGGAGGATAGTTGTACTCTTATCAATCATAATGAGACATCATTACAATATAAATTTTAGGGAACTTATGAGTGTCTTATAGAGACTATAAAATATAGTTATAACAAGGTATATATATATATATATATATATATATATATATATATATCTTGTATGAGACTTTGCTTTTGGTCTCAATCTTACTTGCATTATTATTTCCATTCCTATGAATCAATTGCCAATCAAGAATGACCCACAAACTTAAATACACATTAATCTTATGGAAGCAATTCTTCTACCAAAGTTCTTTATTCCCAGGTGTTTCAAATTAAGAAGAAAATTAGTCATTATGGGTGCACTCTTTGTCGATTAGACACACAAATACACTTCTGCTGACTAGAACCTTTGCTTTACTTATCCTGAACCTCTCACGTTAATGTCACAACGTAAAACACGTCTAATTTTTGGAAGTACTACAGTGTTTTAACATCCCATTGTCTGGAATTTCTATCAGATTTGAACTCATTTACTCCATTTACCGATGACTTACGTTTGGTAACACAAGTTATGATTATAACAGGCATTTCATAACGACCTGTACTCTATCTGTAGTAGAATGCACTAACTCTTGCCAATACAGGCATGGGAAATCGTGTGCAGACACCCAGAAACACACCCACACTTATACATAATTAATAATCAATAAATCCTATAAGTTAAAAAAAATAAGATTTCAGCACCTTAAAAGTTCACATTTTAATAGTTTTCTAACTAGAAATTCATATAAAATGAAAATAACAAATTAAATTTACTCTTCTTTAAAATTATTTACTTTTTACTTATTCACTTTTTGTCCTGCACATTGCCCTCTCCCAGTCACTCCCTCCCACAGTCCTTCCTCCATCCTCCCTCCCGTTCTCCCTTGAGCAGGTAGGTATCCACCCACCCTAAGATTTCAAGGATCTTTGAGACTGGGTGCTTTTTCTCCCACTAAGGACAGCCAAGGCAGCACAGCTAGAAGAACATATTCCATATACAGGCAAAAGCTTTTGTGATAGCTCCCATTGCAGTTGTTCAAGACAAACACAAAGAATAAGCTGTGTGTATGCTACGTATGTGATGGGAGCCCTAGGTCCAACCATTTTATATTCTCTGGTTGGTGGTTTAGACTATAAGAAGCCCCAAGGTTCCAGGTTAGTTTACTCTGTTGATCTTCCTATAGAGTTACTCTTTCCTTCTAAGTCAGATTCAAGCTTCCTTGCTGGGCCCTTCCTTCTCTTTTAGCTTGTTTGGATTTGTGGAGGGTAACTTAGTATCTCAATTTTATGCCTAATATCAGCTTATAAGTGAGTACATACAATGCATGTCCTTTTGGGGATGGCTTCTTTCATTCAGAATGATATTCTAAAGTTTCATCCATCTCCTTCTAAAGTTCATGGGGTCCTGGCTTGTAATAGCTGAAGAGTATTTAGTATTTCATTGTGCAGATGTACCACATTTTCTTTACCCATTCTTCAGTTGAGGGCCACCTAGATTTTTTCCAGTTTCTGGCTATTATGACTGAATCTACTATGTATACAGTGTAACAAGTGTCTTTGTGGTATGATGGAGCATCTTTAGGATATATGCCCAGGAATGATATAGCTGGATCGTAGGGTAAAATTTGTCCCAATGTTCTGAGAAACTGTCAAACTAACTTCCGAAGTTGTTGTACAAGTTTTCCCTCCCACAAACAATGAAGAAGTGCTCCCCTTGCTCCAAATCCTCTCTCACATGTGGTATAACAGGAGATTTAGTGTTAGCTATTCTAACTGTTGTAAAGTGGAACCTCGGAGATGTTCTGATTTGCATTTCCCTGATGACTAAGGACTCTGAACATTTCTTTAAGTGCTTCTCAACCATTTGATATTCCTCAGTTTAGAACTCTTATGCTCTGCACCCCATTTTAAAAATAGGGTTATTTAGTTCTCCGGAGTCTAACTTCTTGAGTTCTATGTAAATTTTAGATGTTAGCCCTGTGCCAGTTGTAGGATTGATAAAGATCATTTCCCGATCTGTAGGCTGCAGATTTGTCCATTGCCTTACAGAAAATTTGCAGTTTCATGAAGACCAATTTATTAAGTGTTGGTATTAGAGCCTGATCCATTGGTATTCTGTTCAGAAAACTGGCTCCTGTATCAATGCATTCAAGGGTATTTTCCACTTTCTCTTCTTTGAGATTTACTGTCTCCAGTTTTATGCTGAGTTTCTTGATCCTCTTGGACTTCTGTTTCATGCACAGTGATAAGTGTGGATCTACTTTCATTATTCTGCAGGTAGACATCCAGTTAGTCTTGTACCATTTGTTGAAGATGCTTTCATTTTTCTATTGTATGGTTTTGATCAAGTGTCCATAAATTTGTAGGTATATTTCTGGGTATTAAATTGGATTCCATTTATCAATTTGTCTGTTTCTGTACCAATACCCTGTGATTTTTAATCACTCACTATTGATCTGTATTACAGCTTGATGTCAGGCTTCAAGGTCACTCCTGAAGTTATTTTATTGTTCATGATTGTTTTGACTATCCTGATTTTTTTGTTTTTCCATATGAAGTTGAGAGATTGTGTTGGAAATTTAATGGAGATTGCATTGAATCTGTAGACTGCTTTTTGTGAGATGGCAATTTTTACTGTGTTAATCCTATCTATCTTCGAGCAGGGGAGAACTTTCCTACTTCTGATATAATCTTCAATTTTATTCTTCAGGGACTTGAAGTTCTTGTCATAGAACTTTTGCTTGCTTGGTTAGAGTTACACCAACATACTTTTATTGTTCATGGCTACTGATTTCTTTGAGTTAATTTCATATCCAGCTTCTTTGCTGAAGGTACTCTGGTAGTACCTTATGGATTGCTTATTAATAGTGATACTTTGACTTCTTTTCTGATTCATATCCCCTTGATCTTCATTAGTTGTCTTATTGCTCTGGCTAGTACTGTATTGTATATATAGTGAAAGAGTTGGCAGCCTTGTCTTGTCCTGGATTCTAGGGGAAATGTTAGAAGTTTTTCTCCATTGAGTTTGATTTTGGCTAGTGGCTGGCTGTATATTGATTATGTTTAGGTATGTATCCTATATCCCTGATTTCTCTAATAAAATTAACATGACATGTGTTGAGTTTAATTAAAAGCCTTTTCAGAGTCTACTGAGATAACCATGTTTATTTTTTTCTTTTAGTTTGTTTATGTGGTAGATTACATTGACTGATTTTCATATATTGAACCATCTCTGCATCCCTGGGATGAAGCATACTTTATTTTACTTTTTTATCATATATTTTCTTTATTTACATTTCAAATGTTCTCCCCTTTCCTGGTTTCCTCTCCAAAGTAACCCCTATTCTTTCCCCCTTCCCATGATCACCAACCAACATTCTCATACTTCTCTTCCCAGTGATGATCAACTAGGCCATCCTCTGCTACATATGCAGCTGGAGCCATATGTCCCACCATGAATACTCTTTGGTTGGTGGTTTAATAATCCCTGGGAGCTCTGAGGATACTAGTTAGTTCATATTGTTGTTCCTCCTATGAGGCTGTAAATACCTTCAGCCCCTTGGGTCCTTTCTCTAGCTCCTTCATTGGGGACCCTATGCTAATTTCAATGGATGACTGTGAGCATCCACTTCTGTATTTGTCAGGCACTGGCAGAGTCTCTCAGGAGACAGCTATATCAGGCTCTTGTTGTTGCATCCACAATAGTGTCTGGGTTTGGTGATTGTGTATGGGATGGATACCCAGGTGGGGCATTCTCTGGATTGTCATTCCTTCAGTCTCTGCTCCATACTTTGTCTCTGTAACTCATTCCATGGGGATTTTGTTCCCCCATACTTTGGTCTTCCTTCTCTTGAGTTTCATGTGGTTTGTGGATAGTATCTTTGGTATTCTGAGCTTCTGGGATAATATCCATTTATCACTGAGTGCATAGCAAGTGTGTTATTTTGTGATTGGGTTACCTAACTCAGGATTATATCCTCCAGATCCATCCATTTGCCTTAGAATTTCATAAATTCATTGTTTTTAATAGCTCAGTAGTTCTCCATTGTGTAAATGTACTACATTTTCTGTATCCATACCCCTGTTGAGGGACATCTGTATTGTTTCCAGCTTCTGGCTTTTATAAATAAGGCTGCTATGAACATAGTGGGGCATGTGTCCTTATTACATATTGAAGCATCTTCTAGGTGTATGCCAAGGAGTGGTATAGCTGGGTCCACAACCTTGCCAGCATCTGCTGTCACCTGAATTTTTGGTCTTAGCCATTCTGATTGGTATGAGGTAGAATCTCAGGGTTGTTTTATTTGCATTTTCCTGATGAATAAGGATGGTTAACATTTCTTTAGGTGCTGCTCAGCCATTCGGTATTCCTCAGTTGAGAATTCTTTAGCTCTGTACCCCATCATTTAATAAGTTTATTTGGTTCTCTGAAGCTACCTTCTTAAGTTCCTTATATATATATTGAATATTAGCCTTCTATTGGATATAGGATTGATAAAGATTTTTTCCCAATCTGTTGGGCGCCATTTTGTACTATTGACAGTGTCCTTTGCCTTATAGAAGCTTTGCAGTTTCATGAGGTCCTGTTTGTCGATTCTTGATCTTAGAGCAGAAGCTATTGGGGTTCTCTTCAGGAAAATTTCCCCTGTGCCCATGTGTTCAAGGCTCTTCCCCACTTTCTTTTCTATTAGTTTCAGTGTATCTGGTTTTATGTGAAGGTCCTTGATCCACTTGAACTTGAGCTCTGTACAAGGAGATAGGAATGGATCAATTTGCATTCTTCTACATGCTAACCACCAGTTGAGCCAGCACCATTTGTTGAAAATGCTATCTTTTTCCCACTGTATGGTTTTTAGCTCCTTTGTCAAAGATCAAGTAGCCATAGGTTTGTGGGTTCATTTCTGGGTCTTCAATTCTATTCCATTGATCCACCTGCCTGCTATTGTACCAATACCATGTAGTTTTTATCACAATTGTTCTGTAGTACAGCTTAAGGTCCACGATTGTGATTCCACAAGAGGTTTGTTCCTTTATTGTTGATAGTAGTTTAGGCTACCCTGGGTTTTTTGTTATTCCAGATGAATTTGCAAATTGCTCTTTCTAAGTCTGTGAAGAGTTGAGTTGAAATTTTGATGGGGATTGCATTGAGTCTGTAGATTGCTTTCGGCAAGACAGCTATTTTTATTATATTAATTCTGCCAATCCACGAGCATGGAAGATCTTTGCATCTTCTGAGATCTTCTTTGATTTCCGTCTTCAGAGGCTTGAAGTTCTTGTCATACAGATCTTTTATTTGCTTAGTTAGAGTCACATTAAGGTATGTTATATTATTTGTGACTACTGTGAAGGGTGTTGTTCCCCTAATTTCTTTCTCAGCCTGTTTATACTTTGTGTAGACAAAGGTCACTGATTTGCTTGAGATAATTTTATATCCAGCTACTTTGCTGAAGTTTTTTTAAATCAGGTTTAGGAGCTATCTAGTGCAATTTTGGGGGTCACTTAAGTATACTATCATATCATCAGCAAATAGTTATAATTTAACTTCTTCCTTTCCAATTTGTATCCCTTTGATCTCCTTTTGCTGTCTAATTGCTCTGGCTCAGACTTCAAGTACAATATTCAATAGGTAGGGAGAGAGTAGGGAGCCTTATCCAATCCCTGATTTTAGTGTGATTGCTTAAAATTTCTCTCCATTTAGTTTGATGTTTGCTACTGGTTTGCTGTATATTGCTTTTACTATGTTTAAGTATGGTCATTGAATTCCTGATCTTTTCAAGACTTTTATCATGAAGGTTGTTGGATTTTGTCAAATGCTTTCTCAGCATCTAATGAGATGATCATATGGTTTTTTTTTTCCTTTGAGTTTGTTTATATAGTGAATTGCATTCACGGATTTCCATATATTAAACCATCCTTGCATCCCCGGGATGAAGTCTACTTCATCATGATGGATGATCTATGATGTGTTCTTGGACTTGGTTTGCAACACTACTCAATGATAACTTGGTCAAGAAAGAAATTAAAAATGAAGTTAAAGATTTTCTAGAGTTTAATGAAAATGAAACCACAACATACTCAAACTTATGGGACATGATGAAAACAGTCCTAAGAGGAAAACTCAAAGCACTGAGTGCCTCCAAAAAGAAACTGAAGAAAGCATACACCAGCAATTTGACAGCACATCTGAAAGCTCTAGAACAAAAAGAATCAAATTCACCCAACAGGAGTCGAAGACAGGAAATAATCAAACTCAGGGCTGAAATTAACCAAATGGAAACAAAAAAAACTATAGAAATAATCAACCAAATCAGGAGGTTGTTCTTTGAGAAAATCAACAAAATAGATAAACCATTAGGCAGACTAACTAGAGGGCACATAGACAGTATCCTAATTGTCAAGATCAGAAACAAAAAGGGAGACATAACAACAGAAACTGAGGAAATTCAAAAAATCATGAGAGCCTACTATAAAAGCCTGTACTCAACAAAACTGGAAAACCTGGATGAAATGGACAATTTTCTAGATAAATTCCAGGTACCAAAGTTAAATCAAGATCAGATAAATGATCTAAACAGTCCCATATGAAATAGAAACAGTCATTAATAGTCTCCCAACCAAAAAAGCCCAGGACCAGATGGGTTTAGTGCAGAGTTTTATCAGACCTTCAAAGAAGACCTAATACCAATACTCCTCAAACTAATCTGCAAAATAGAAACAGGAGGTACTCTACACAATTCATTCTATGAAACCACAATTACTCTGATACCTAAACCACACAAAGACCTAACAAAAAAAGAAAAGTTCAGACCAATTTCCCTTATGAACATTGATGCAAAAATACTCAATAAAATTCTTGCAAACTGAATTCTTCAGTCTTATTTCCCAGTCATTATATATTATCCTAATGTCCAGTCTTAGCAGTGACTCACATGGGCTTTCCATTTCCTAATTATGGGTTATGTGATTAAATTAGCACTTGATATAAGTATTCACCAATTATAGATCTATTATCAAATGACATTGATAAATGATAAATCATGATCAAAGTCTCTCCTAAATGAATTCAGACTCTCAGTGGATAGCTAATCTTAATGAACTGATTTATTGTTACCATAGTTTGTAGGAGTATTTAATGTTAATCATGAAACTATAAAAGTGGTAATTCAAATGCTTACAATAATAAAATTATAAATTATTACTTTAAGTGAACAAGATGAGTCATGAATATGAACTTGTCATAAAATAACTCTACTGGGTATATACCTTTTATACTTTTAGGTATTTTTTCTTAGCTATAATTATTATTTTGTCTCATAACTAAAGGTGAGCTGAAATGCATAAAAACACCATTCAAAGTGGTTTTACTCAACAGAATTATTTTACTTCTGGCAATGTGTTTAAACTTTTTGTGCTAGACAAATGCAATAATAACCTAGGATCTTTATGTAAGGGAAGGATAAAATATCACAAAGAATTTAAGGACTCTACTCTCAACAAACTTGTGGTCTGACAAGTTTTGTCCAAAAATAGAACTTTGAAATAAGTGTGAAAAAATAGGGAGCTTCCTCCAATTTCAGAATGTGAGAGACTTCTTAGCATAATCAATGGTGGGTAATGACTGGTGATAAAGAAACTGGTAAACAGGGATACCAAGTGTATATCCTTTTGAGGTAGGGGATTGTCTATTACTTATTAACAAATGTTTTTTATGCCCTTCTTGAATTATAGGCATTCATTTCATAATTGAGGATGTGACAGTTAAAAAGCCAAGATAGTATACATTCTTGGAAGGATTATCAGAAGATTTTCGTAAGATGAAAACGAAAATATAATAAAGAGATAGAAGATTATAAAATAAAAATGAGAGATAAATTTTTAGATTTGGCATGTAAGAAGTGATGTTTTCAAGTGGAAATGCCAACTTTAAAATAGATTTTCAAAAGAATCAAAGATAGGCTTATTTGTATGAATTGTATGGAAAACTAGAAGAATGTCCTGAGCATACATCTGGCTATCACTTACAAATGTGTCCTCAGTAGATATTAAAACAAGTTGATGAATTGCTTTAGAAAGATGAATATTTATATGTACTCATAAATGAGATTTGATGAAAAGAAGATATTATAGCAAATGGAGTAAGTAGTTTCTTCATCTCCAAATTCTCACTTTTATGGAGCAAAACAATTGCAGAGATGATAAAAGTGATTGTGCCTGTGTAGCTCACAGTTGACTTTGTTGATATATCTTCTGACAGGATCACTGAAACCAATGAACTGATATTCTAGCCATACTCTATCAATTGATATGTTGCTAATGCCAATGCTGGAACCAATTGATTCAGAGTATAAAATGTTTGTAGCATGATAGACATCAAATTGAAGATATAACCTTGGAAATTCTAATCCTAGATCTTTCAGTTTTGACACTACAGATTATATTGAAAAATAAAAGATAGGAGAAGTGAGAATTGGTTATATCCTCTTTTATTTTCTGAATTAAAATCATCTATAACTTTTACCACAACTATTACTGTTGGCTAGTTGATTGAAACTTCATAAGTTTTATTATGCAAAATCAATTTAAATAAACACTCTTGACATAAATAAAAGAAATGAGTCATAATTACAGAAGAATGTGGAATGAAAATATTTCAATTCTGACAGAATATTGAAGTCTGTTAATTTTGTACATCGAAGTAGCTCAACTGTTAGGGACAGACATCTAAGATTGGATTATACACTCTTTTGTAATAGGTGAGAGTAGATGAAATCTCACAATTATAGGGTTAAAATTGGGTGGAAATAATGAGAATCTCTTAACGGTAGTAGGGAGACAGTAGATAAGTATAGATACAAATAAGATAGATGGAATTAAGATAGGATGATTAGAAAATTTCATTGCCATTATTTCTGATATCTCAGAAAAAAATTGAAAGCAGCATGATAAAATGAGTGAAATGAAGAGAAACTCTGTACATGTTTACAACTTTAAGAATAATAGTAACTTAAGAAGAAGTAAAAAAGAAATTTCCTGAAGAAATAGATTACATCTGGTATAGCAGTGACTTTGTTGCAATCTCAGTCAATAAATGTGAGTAGATTTCCTGAGGACTGAATATTTAAATGCAGTAGCAGAAAATGTAGTTGCCAATGCATACATTAATACATAGATTATTGCAGGAAGAAAGAATAGCAAACAGTGTCTCAACATAACATTAAACACTTAAGACACTGATGCACATATGCATAAGGTACTAGGTGCAACAAGATGTAGAGACAATATTACATGAGAGTAAAATACTTCTGGTATCTTCAAATAAAGATAAAAGACCATATTTAGCATTTGCTGCTAAAGAGACATGCATGTACTTTTCATTTTATAACTGCCTAAATATTAGGCAACCATAGGATGTAGGAGAAACTGTGGTGGCCACCTCTGTATAAACTCCAGGGCCACACAGCTCAACAGTAATTCCTGCAGGAGGGCCTAATTGAAGACTGCCCAAGAGATCAAGGGTTGCTGATGCAGACAATCCCAGCCAATCAGAAACTGCTGTTTGAAGAGATGTTTCCTGTGACCAATGGGACATGGGTGGAGGGTATTAAAGGAGATTGCCCCAGTGTTCATTTGGGCTATTTGCAGTGTTTTCACCTTCTACAAGAATCTGGGCCATTGATTCCCCTCACCTCAACCCCCCAAGGGCAGGTAGGGACAGCCAACAGACAGTCCAGAGCACAGGAAATAGTACAGTTCCCTGATGCCTCAAATGATGTATTTGATCAGCAATGGACTTTCTATCAAAAAGATCACAAACTAATTTATAGTGCTCAATTAACAACTTCTATGCCTCTTAAAAGGGGTGAAAGATCTGGAGGAGGTTGCACATGTCAGGGATCTAGGAATCCTACAGAAAGATTGTGAATTTGAGGTCAGTCTGAACTAATGATGAGTTGGAGGCTAAGCTGGGCTGTGAAGTAGGATCTTGGTTTAAACAATGTTAAATGAAAGACTTATGAGTGATTTATGAAAAACTGACTAACATAGTATTTCCCTGTTTTCATTTACCTACTTCTTATACTGTGTCCACTGCCACAATGTAGATTTTGTCAAACTCATCAAAAAGATCCACCTTTTTAGGCTAATGCAACTCAATGATATGAATCTATCCAGGATAATAATAAGTACAGGAAGTAGCTAAAAAGTCATGATAAGTCACCAAATGATGACACATTATTCATGTTAGAATCATATTCAAGACCAAAATACTGATATCAGAATCATATCATAGAAATTCTGAATACAGTAAGAGATCTTAAACATAACAGCAGCAAAAAGCACTGAAGCTTTCCTTCTATGGAGTGACACAGGATCAGATACCATATATCATGACTCATATAGGGTATTGTCACTTCTTTTACATGCTTCTTTTTGGTTTCTATGATTTTGTGAACACCAAGAATAGCAGTCATGGAGGAAAAACAAAGCAAGAATACACATTTCTTTCTCGGTCATGAAAATCTTAAATAAGAGCAGCGCTATGGGGGAGGATATTTTCAATTATACTACAGGTAATTTTTGTTACCTCTGTTGTGATCTCTATAGCAGAAAATAAGACTGGTTACCAAAACACGAGAGTTACCAGAAGAGTGTATAGAATTTTAACAAGTAAATTACAAGCGGTATAGAGAACAATGTTTATGGATGTTAGTGGAAAGGTGATGAAAAAATCAGTCTTCTCATGCTCAGAAGCCAACTCACATGATCAGAGAATTATTCAGTTTTGAAAGAAGATATGTGAAGAATTTCAAAAAGTGTTGTTTTCTAATTAATATATTGAGCACATTCATATACTGTATATGGAACGCAAAATACAAGGGGACGTGTCTTAAGAAAACAAGGGGACAAATTTTAAGTGCATATCAATACTACAGGAAAATGCCCATAACTTGGGATAAATGGTTATTAGTGGGATAAGGAGAAATTCTCTATACTTTTGGAGTAGATTCACTAGGAAACAGATGATAGCTACATTACTGTGACATACTGAAAAGTCATTGCTATGTTCACGATCAGGAAATAAACCGTAACATTATTTAAGTGGTAAAAAATATTTGACAAAGACCAAACATATTAAAAGAAACAAACTTATAGGCTTTGGGCATCATATATTCAAATGCTGATGAAACATTCATTTGAAGATGTGACATATGCAATAAGTGGAAGAGGTCAGGAATTGAAAAGGAAAGGCAGGAAGGTGTTTATGCATTTATAGACTTTACTATAAAACAATAGTTAACAAAGAGAAAGGATGTAAAAAATAGGAAGACTACAGAAAAGACAAAAGAATGAAAAATAAACTGAAGATAAACAATGCATAGTTGCACAGGAAGAGTCCTGCCAAGATGTCTATTGGTGTGCCGATTAAAGTCTTGCTCGAGGCTGAAGGCCACATAGTGACCTGTGAGACCAACACCGGGGAAGTGTACCAAGGGAAGCTCATTGAAGCGGAGGACAACATGAACTGTCAGAAGTCCAACATCACAGTCACATACAGAGATGGCCGGGTGGCACAGCTGGAACAGGTGTACATACGTGGCAGCAAGATCCGATTTCTGATTTTGCCTGACATGCTGAAAAATGCACCCATGTTAAAGAGCATGAAAAATAAAAACCCAGGCTCAGGGGCTGGCTGAGGAAAAGCTGCTATCCTGAAGGCCCAAGTGGCTGCAAGAGGAAGAGGACATGGAATGGGGCGTGGAAACATCTTCCAGAAGCGAAGATAATAGTTTTCATTGAAGAGAACTTTGTCCTTACTTCTCTTAGGTTATTGGAGGGTTGTTTGGTTTTTGGGAGGAGGGGGTTACATGTGCATATGTCCCAGGTTTCTTTTGATATTTCTCTTTGTTTTGGAGAACTGTTAAGCTAAATAAAAGTTGGTTGTTTTGTGAAAAAAAAAAAAAAAACGCATAGTGATCAAAGATGCTACCTAAAATGCAAAAGTATATATCAAAGCTACAAAGGAAAAGGAGAATTAAGACTTGTACCCAATACACAAATACTAATCCAAGATAAAACATTAGTAACAATTTTATTAAAAGGCAAATCACTAGTGATCATGGCAATTGTCCTCAGTGAACTGACTGAAAATATACAGAGTTAGAGACTTCAAAGGAGAATGAAAAAAATCAACAAATCATGCTCAAAGTACAGGTAAGTCCTTTAACAAGAAGTGAGGAGAGTATGGAAAATACAAAAGCCAGGTATAAAGGCAAAAGTCATTTTTAAAAATACAAATATAGATAAAATACCTAAGAACATAATTTAAGCTGATCAAAATGATTCAGTAAGATTGGATGATTCAATAATGATGCCAGAGAAAGAAATTTTAAGATTTATAGTGTTGAAAGTTGCATAGGTAATGGAAATCCAGAACAATATGAAGGTGTGACTAGTGTAGAAACAGATAGCTCTGTAGCTGGAAGAACAAGAGTAGAGGTAATTAATTAAAGATGGATTTTGCTGCATGATAACACTAAAGTTAAAAAAAAAAAAGGAATATGCAATGCTTTTTATTTACTTGTAAGATGGACTGGTTTAGAGTCCAAGTCATTCATCTACCATTAAGCAAACTCATTCTCAAAGGTTAGACTTATCTTAATTCAGCTGACAAATTCATAATAGGCACAACTCTGCTTTCTAAACACTAGCAAACCTAACTTCTTCACTTTGCTTGGGATTGTTTGTTCGTTTTTCTGCTGTATTTAATAATATTCCAGTAATCAGATATGAAAGACTACTTTTCAAAATCATGCTTCTAGTCACCAATTACATTTCATGTACTTAGTTTTCAGATTCAATAATGGTTTCCTTTGCCATAATAGCAATATTATGTAATGGTCATAGGAATGATAGTTTATAGCATGCTATTGTTTAATAACTTATATGCCCTAATCTGTGAAATTAATTTCAAAAGCTTAAATATTTATAATATTTCATTTATTTTATGTTTAAAATTGATTGAAGTAAATTTTTCCACTTTATGAAATAATTAAGTCAAGGAGAATTAGTATTTATATCATTAAAAGATTACAGATGGGTCACTCTGATCCATATGAAAGAAAGCTAGTAGCTAGGGGGCCAGGTGGATATTTAACACACTCTGTAGTCGAAATGAATCAACTGCTATTTAAAATGTTTATCCTGGAGAAGATAAGCAAGCTAAGCCTGCATTGTTCATAATTAGTATTCTACCACTAGAATAAGAGTCTATCCTGTAACTTAATGATTCTAAGAAAATCTGGCTGTGGAGAGTATTTCTGAAATTGAAAAGGTGGCTTATTGCACAACAAGCCATAATTACATTTTATTCTAAGGCAGGATTTTGTATACCCAACATGTCTTTTACATAAACATGTTGCATGTGAAATGCATAAGAAGGTTTCCTTGTACATTTTTTGAACTTTGGACATCCTACATCCTAGCCTGACATATTTACATATGAAGAGATTCAGGGAAAGATGTTATAATTTTTATTTTTAAATTCATTGTAAAAATACTCAGAATGAACATGGGAAGAAAGGCACCCATGGGAGTTTTCTACTCTAAAAGCTTATTGTTTACAAAAGGAAATGAATCTGTTTTACTTTTTCTTTTTTCTTTAGAATACAAAAGATGAGGATTCTAAACAAACATTTATATTTAAGAAAAAAGTGGATATATCCTGTTTAATATTTTTATGATTGACAGCCAAATGAACTAACAAATTATTTTCTGTATACTGTATAAAAAATTACAATTCTTCTAGTTTTGCATCCTAATTATCATTGCCTATACAGACTATTTAGAATCAGTTGAATATATTGTGAATTTGTTGACTGATGACACCATACCTTCCCCATATACTATATATTAACTAATTTTTTTTTATTTTTTTATTGGTGACCAGAAATCTAAAAAAAAAAATACTCTGTTTATCCCTTTTCTTTCATTATTTGATTTTCATTTCATATTGTCCCCAGCTGGACTTAAAGCTTTTAATTCGTCAAATATACCCTAATATAATGCCCATATAATTCAAATTACTCTATTATGTTTTAATAATTCCCTGTTATTGGTAATTGGATACTCTTCAATTAGATATGGAATCTACAGACCTTGTACATAGACACTTTATCATTTTTCTACTTGAAACTATAACCAAGTTATCACAATTATTGGCTCACTTTAAGATATATATATATATCTTAACTCATATTATAGTTTAGTAAGTCAAAACCCCACATAAATCCACAGGTCTTTGTTCTTTCTCAAAATGCCAGAAATTAATCTCTTATGCTCCTCTAGATCACAATGCCACTTATTTTACTGGGTCCATAACTTTCGTCTTCTGCATTCTTTGTATCTTTGTGAATGAATATATAATGAGAACCATCTAAGTAATGATCTCTTCACAGTATCTTTAATTTAGTTACATATATTTTCCTTTGACAGTTTCAGTAATATATTTACATACCTTGCAAATTAGGGTGTAAACTTGTTAGAGGAATGATATGTGAATCATCACTGTATATGATCTCCTTATTTCACGAGTCTAGTATTTCTTGATAATTTGAGTAGGCATAATTAATAAAAAGAACTCCAAAAATATTTATCAAATATTCTTAGCTCCAAATTAAGTGTAATTATTAATAAGATAGAGAATATTCTGAATATTTGCATCAATAGCTATGGGAAAAACTAGTGGATCGCTGTAGATTACAATGCAGTTAGCCTTTCAATTCTACTTTACCTCCAAAACTTATATTTTACCATTGAGGAAAAACACCATGTAGTAAATTCTGTTTGATATTTTTTCTACAAAGGAATAGTGCATTATTATAAAGTGCTCTCCCAAAGCTTTGACTATGTCTACTAGAAGTTTAATGACATATTTACTGTAAACGTATGAAATAATTCTTTGGTGATGCCATTGCCTACTTGAAAAGCTATCTGACCAACATCCAGGCAGTGTAATGCCATGTGAGATGAGTGTTAAATACGTATTTATCAACCTGTTATTAAACAAAGCCACTTACTTTATTATTGGTTATTTTATTTATTTATATTTTAAATGTTATACCCCTTCCCAGTTTCCCCTCCACAAATACCCTATCCCTCCCCCTTCAACCTGCCTCTATGAGGGTGCTCTCCTACATGTCCCACAGTCCTGTCCCAGTGTCCTAGCATTTGCCTATGCTGGATCATCCAGCCTCCACAGACCAAAGGGCTCCCCTCACTCTGTTGCCAGATAAGGCAATCTTCTGCTACATATCCAGCTGGAGCCATGAGTCCCCAACCACACACACACACACACACACACACACACACACACACACACTCAATGTATACTCTTTGACTCTTTGATTAGTGATTTAGTCCCAGGGAGCTTTGGTAGGGGTCTGGTTGGTTTATATGAAGGCATTTAGTAAAATGGAATTATTAAAGATTTTTTGAGGAAATTAAACATCAGATTCCTCTGCTTGTAGAAAATTATAGGACTTTCTGAGGCAGGACCAGCCTGGAGGAACAGGCCTCCGGAATTGCAGGGGAGTCACAGGGCTGCAGGGACAGGAAACTCTCAGCTTCTGAGTGACAGAGCTGGATCAGCAACCATCTCTGCCCCTTCCCTGCTAGTGGAGGGCCTGCCTCCAGAGCTTGCTTCAGCCCAGAGACTCAGGTGAGATCCACCATTTTCTCTCCAGTGACTTTCTATGGCAGGACCAGCTGGAAGGCAGAGGCCTCAGGAGTCAAAAGAGAGTAGCAGGGCAGCAGGGACAGGACAAGCTCTAATCAGAGACACCAAGAACATCAAACACCAGAGATCAAGAGATGGTGAAAGGCAAATGCAAGAATCCTACCAACAGAAACCAAGACTGCCTGGCTTCATCAGAACCTAGTACTCCGACCTCAGCAAGACCTGGATATCCCAAAACACTGGAAAAGCAAGATTTGGATCTAAAAACATATCTCACAATGCTGATAGAGGAACTTAAGAAGGGCATGATTAACTCCCTTAAAGAAATACAGAAGAACACAGATAAAGAGGTACAAGCCCTTAAAGAGGAAACAAAAAAGTCTCATAAAGAATTATAGCAGATCACAAGAAAACAAGTAGAAGCCCTTAAAGAGCAAACCCAAAAATCCCTTAAGGAATTGCAGGAAAACACAAACAAATAGGTGAATGTATTGAGTAAAACCATTCAGGACCTAAAAATGGAAGTAGAAACAATAAAGAAATCACAAAA